>VKOC01004647.1:0-10676 GCA_009364415.1 Spea multiplicata
AAACCTAAATGAAGATCTAAATTTAGTTGACTGGGAGAAAGCTGGCATAAATACAATAGCAGATCTATATGATAATGTAAATATAAAGAGTTTTGCTATACTTCAAACACAATTTTCTTTGCCCTCAGCTAATTGTTTTAAATATCTAAGAGTAAAAGGTTATTTATCTAAATCATTATATATAGAGGATAATAATAGATCTATAGAACTTTTGATAAGAATATTAAAAGCTGAAGACTATAGGAAAATGATTACAAAATCTTTGATGCTGATAAAATCATATAAAAAAGACTTAAGTCCCCCAACAGTATCAGATATTCTATAGTAGGCCCTTGGGTTTTTATACCCTAGGCGCATTATCTTCCACTTATCCACATTAAATGCCAGTTGCCGCAGCTCTGACCATTTTTCCAGTTTACCTAAATAATTTGCCATATTGTTATAAACTTGCAGAAATGGTCCAGGAAATCCTTTGTAACTCTTTATTAACAGTGTAGAAGATTTGTAGAGGTAACATTGTAACCGTCATGAAATCACCAGTTCCTTCCAACTGTCACTCACTCTGCACATCCTTACCCAACATCCTCACATCATGTGACCTCTCTCAAGACCCCTGAGGTACCCCACTGGTAACAAGACCTTGCTCCAAATATACTCCATTGACTACAACGCTCTGTTGTAAATCTAAAATCTAGATAAGCAATGTCTACTGCACCACCTTGATCACTTACTTTAGTCACTCAATCAAAAAATCAATAAGATCTATATATATATATATCTGCATGGATATCATATAAATATCTTAGGATATCCCTCTGTGTTGTTAAGGTTTATTTTGTCTGCCTCATCACAGTTGTTCGAGATGTCCTAAGGTCTGACAAAAGCTGAGGAGCACTTCTCACTCCTCAGTCTACAGCTATTTATGTATATTAATAAGTATTTACAGTATAAATGAGGACGCCCTAGAGGTTAAGTAAAGGCTCATTACATTTATTTACAATATTAAAGTGTAAATAGGTCGTTCTGTTCAGCTGTAAATTAGAATTCCTATGAGACCAAGATAATGTAATAAAAGAATAGGGGAGTTCATTTAACTTTCATTGTGTCCTGGAACTAGTGGCCAACTCTAGTGCAGATTACATACGTGTATTCATATGTTTACATGCACCGGTGACATTAATGGTGTGTGATGATCACACAAGTTGAAGTTAGTGTGTATCAGAAACTAAAGACTCACAAAACTAGAAGGTCAGCCTCTGGACCCCAGGGGCCAAGCTTCTTTCTTAAGTTTTTCTGTGTATCTAAACATATTTCCGAGACAATGTATTTATTAGGTGTTTTGAAAAGTAACTCATGAAGCTAAGGAACGAAGAGAAAGCTCCAAGCCTAATGCAGTATCACCTACTGTGACATCATAATTGCAATGACATCAAGATGATGATGTCACAATGGAGCTTGGCAATAAACAAAGAGCCTGCTTCACTTTTTGATCACATCTTGTTTGGCATCTGGGCTACTTGGATGTTGGACTAGAGCTACGAATCAAAAACTCAGACATGTTTTCATACAGAGTTTGGATATTCTCAAACACAGTCAAAGACTTCAACAAAAGGTAGGTGAAGACTTCATGGATTAGAAATACATTAAGACCTGAAAGCTGGGGCAGGGTTCAGTGACAGTTTCCTTATGAGCAGAAGTAAAAGGTTACATGCTCAGTGATCACATATGTATGTGCCAAGAAATGGAAAATGTTCATTTTAAAAATTAAAGGAAGGAAGATAGAAACAACTAACGTAGTAGATGTTTGTTACACAGAGTTTGTATGTTTAGTGAAATGTATATTTATTCATATATATCATTAATATTATTTATTGCGTTATATAGCACCATTATATTCTGTAGTGTATAAGAAATAATAAAGAAATAATAAGTGTTATATAACATAACAAATTGACTTAAACAGGTAAGGAGGGCCCTGCTCATACCTGATAGATAGATAGATAGATAGATAGATAGATAGATAGATAGATAGACAGACAGATCAAAGAAATGTGTTAATATAACTCTAGTGGTATGTGATTTTATGTTCTGTAATAAGAATTACTTCTCATGTCAGGATGTATAGAAGAGACACAAGACATAGACTCAAATAGTTATTTTACCATGTAATAACTATAGTGACATCACTGTGTTTACATCACAATGCAACCTGCTAAATGTGTAGCTACTGGTTTACATTTAGATCTGATTTGGTTTGGAAAACCTGTCTCTGGTTCAATGATGAATTTCTAGTGCATAATACTTCATTTTATGTAATTGTATATTATATATCAATTGTGTAAGGTGTTTTTCATACCTACGTCGTTATTATTTGCCATTGTTGAGTTCTGAATTATTTACATGTTCTTTCTTTTCTCATTAACAGGAGATCTGAAGAAACTGGAATGATGGAAGTTTGTTCCCGCTTTGGCTCCTGGCTTGGAAATGTTTTGCTTTCAAAATTCATTGCTTGGAAGCGGACATGGACAAAGATCTTGCGGAGAAAAAAGTGGAGGAACCGGAACAACAAAGTTTCCCAAAACAAAAAAATTGGGAAAATGAAAACCGATAAGAAAAAGACTTCCATGAAGGTGTCAAAGGGCAAACTCGTGATCGGGGAAAAAGGAGATGAAGCTGCTAATGACTGTAATGATTCTACAAGACAGGAAGCTTCAAATTCACCAAACCAACCCCTTTCTACATTGAGTTTGCCTGTGGTTGAAGGAGATGCTTTAAGCCGTTCTTCCAAAACACCTTCCCATGATAGGCAGGAAAAGGTCTTCAAAGTGAGGAATCAAAGGAGAAGATGTACGAAGAGGCGGATGAAGAACAAACTGCCCCACATTACAGCGGATCTTGTTCAGGAAATTATTCAGGATGAAGAACTTGTGGAAAACACATCCATTCCTGAAATCAAGAGGGATGAACAGAAACAGCAAAATGTGGATCTGCCCTTCATGAAGCAGGGAGATAATGGGAAATGGCTGGCTCATTTACACCTTGATTATGAACAGAAGCAAATTCTGCAGAGCCAGCAGTGGTTGGACGATAGAATTATTGATGCTGCCCAGACACTGCTGAAGAGCCAGTTTAACCCTGATGGGTTACAGACCTGCCTTTTGGCCCAGTCCCAATTTGAACCAGTGAGTGGACCTGCAGTACAAATCCATTATGATTGCCAACGGCATCACTGGTTCACATCATGTTTCAGGGGGAACACAGTGGAAGTTGCTGACAGTCTGAAACCACGGCGGCTCTCCCTCTCAGCTCGCAAACAAATTGAGGAGTGCTACGGAAGTGTCCTCATAAATCCTCTGAGTACTGTACAAGTGCTAAATGTCGATCAACAGCCTAACCCTGACGACTGTGGGGTCTATGCCATCGCCAACGCCTTTGAATTTCTGAGCAATAGAGATCCCACATGCAGGTACAGCCAGAAACACATGAGAGAACATCTGATTTCATGTTTGGAGAAAGGACACTTTACAGCCTTCCCTAGATGTAAAAACATCACTGGACATCAGAATTAATAAAGCGAGCTGAAGAAACATGAAAGCAGAGCAGCAGTTTTGAAGGTGGTTACATCTCTCCTCCTTTTTACGGGATTTTTCCATCTATAAAGTAAGTTCCATGTTTTTAGACATATCTATCACGTATGTGGTCAAGCTGTGGATCTCCAGCTGGTGGTGACCAAGAAAGTTTTGCTTCAACAACAGCCTGGGATCTCTGCGGTGACTACTTTGTGTTTAGACATGCATCATGTTGCATTTATAGGGCTAGTGGTAAGATCTTGAATTAACCGGTGTCCCTTTTTGTCTTTTGTTTGCAGGAGCGAATATTCTGTGATTCTTCCACAGACATACCTGTGATGGCTGGACATCTTACAGAACGCTCATGGCAGCGGCTTATATCCATATGGAGAATACATCGATCTTCAAAACTGGATAATAAAAACTTAAGTCCTGCATTTATGATGCTGCAGTATTGTTTATAGATTTCAGTGTATCTATTTATATTTTTATCATAACCCCCCAAAATGTGTAACCCCTTATTTACTGAGGGTAAAATCTGTTTAATTATGTTTTTCATTTTTACTGTACCCATACAAATGTTGCATTATTTTTTGAAAGATATATATCAAAAAATGAAAAAAGGGGAAAAAAAGGAAAAACACCACATTTTTCTATGGCTTATTATGATAATTGAGTCTTGAGTTTTGGAAATACCTTATATGCAAGAAATACTATATCTTTGTGGAAATTCTAGGGCAAATATTACTCTGCATACATTGCGTTTTAAAGTGGGTGTTTTTGCATTATTTTAGTATAAAGGTTTGTAAATGTAATCACAAACAAATAAAACAAAACCCACACAGTGCATATTTCTGGAAAGCAGACGACCTGAGGTATTTCACTGGGGGGGGGAATTTAGGCTTTTCCCCTGCAGCCATTAGCCTTCCAAGCTTTGCCAAAGTTAGCCAGATGCAGATGTTATTTGTAAATGCACAGAAAAACCTATGCAGCTGCAGCTACAGAAATACCCCACATGTATAGGTTATTGTATGATTTTTGGAATCTACAGGGCACACTACAAGACAGGCTCATTTCAATGATAGCACACAGTATGGGCACATAGAAAATAAAGGGTTAAACAATATAACACCGGCTGGTTTAGGTCGCACTGGCCTTTTCTGAACAATTTTGTACCAGCCCAGGAAGGCAAAAATGCAGTGGCGTCATCTAAAGTGTTACTTAGTATGGAAGTATAAATCTGTTTGTATGGAAACCCTAAACTGCATATATGGATCACCACACAAACACCACACCTGTTCCATCTTTGCCCCACACAGCCTGTCTGTGCCATTTTTACCCCAGCTTGCCTGTGCAATCTTTGCTCACTTGCCACTCTCTCATTCACAAATACTTATTCATTCACACATAAAAACATAGAAAATGGCAGCACATAAGTACCGTTCAGCCCATTTACTCTACCCAACCTTTGAATATTTTCCATAGTCCCTGGTCTTATCTTATATCTAGTTTAGCTTTATGCATATGTATGTCATGTCTTTCTTCCTGGCTATATATATATGTTAAGATCCTTTAACCCTTCCTGGTAATTTTTATCCTGTAATCCAATAACCATTTTAGTAGCCCTTTTCTGAGCTTTCTCCAAACTATAAGTTCTGGAGATACGGTCTCCAGTACTGTCCACAATACAATAATTGAAGTCTCACCAGTGCTCTGTACAAAGGCATGAGCACTTCCCTCTTTCTACTACTAATACCTCTCCCTATACAACCAAGCATTCTGCAGGCATCTCCTGCTCCTCTATTACACTGTCTACCTACCTATAAATCCTCTGAAATTATAACCCCTCAATCCCTTTCCTCACACGTACAGGTTAGGACAGTATCAGATATTCTTTTTTTTTTATTATTATTATTTATAACAAAATACAAAATACATCTCTTATAAGTTGTTATCACAAAAGTCAACATACAAGAGCAAACAAGTACAAGAACAAAACGTAAAAATTCCCCTGTTACGGCCATAACCTTGATTAACATTAAATACTGTTACCAAGCTTTCTATTTAGTATTATTAATTTCACAGATTTGGATTCTATCTAAGTTTGAGATATTCTATCAGTCTAGCCTGCTTTGTTGAATTTGATCTATCCAGGAGTTCCAGAAATCGCATTTATTTTGAATATCAATTGATTGAAATATAATTCCTTTTTCCATCTGGATTTGATAAATCAATTGACTTTTAACTTTATTCCAACTAATTCCTTCAGAGGTTTTCCAATTTCTTGCAATCTCTATTTTAATAGATAATAATAAATGTAAGAGGAATCGGAAGTCTTTTTTATTTATATTAGGAGTATTTAAGTGTAGTAATGCCAGATCTGGAGTCAACCTCCATTTGGGGCCCAACTTCTCTTCTACCCAAAAGGAGATCCTTTTCCAAAAGCTTTGTATAGAAGGACAGCTCCACCATATATGAATCTCATCCCCTCTTAATGCTCCACACCTCCAACAATTTGGAATATTATTTTTATACATTTTTGCTAAGATTGTTGGTACTCTGTACCACCTGTTCATTAATTTGAATTGTAATTCAATCAAATTAAGATTATGAATAGATTTATTAGTGAGATTCAGAGTTTGATCCCAATCTGATGTCTCAATTTTCCTATTTAAATCTTTTTCCCATTCAAGAAACAATTACTAATGATAAATTGGAAGAATTTATGAAAAACTTTCTGGATGCACTGGGCATTAATTTTGAATCCAATACTCAATTATGGGACAGATGCCATAGAACAGCTAAACCCTCTAGTATTTCCTCAGAAACTCCAAGAGATGTTTTAATTCATTTCATTTCTACAAGGATAAAAGATAATATCTTAAAAAAAGCAAGAAATATAACACCACCAAAACCATACGAAACTATCAAAATTTTACAAGACATATCCTACTACACTAGGACTAAGAGACGACAATACGCAGAGTTTACGGAGATTCTGAGACAGAAAGATATTCGATACAGATGGGCCGTACCGATGAAAATTGTTTTAACGTATGACTATAAATTGTGGTCCTTCGACTCACCGGATGAATTAAAAAAATGGATGTTACTAATTTTTTTATTTTTTTTTCTTCTTCAAACTCTTCTTCACATTTTTAATGAAGGCCAAACACTATAAGGCCAAGACATCACATTTTTTTTTTTTTTTTTTTCATTTAGAATAGTAATATTCACATACATTTGAATTGCTCATGCTTCACTATAAGCCCTTTAGACTTGGGTTAGCCAAGTGGCCATAAATATATTAGTTAGAGTTATATTCTCTGGAATATTTACCAGATTAGACATTTTTATACTTCACGTTTGTTTTTTGTTTTTTTGTTTTGCTTTGTTTCTTTTTCTTTTTTTTTTTTTGTATTAATATACACATATATTTGAATTGCACACGTTTCACTATAAGCCTTTTAGACTTGGCTTATCCAAGTTGACACAATTTAATAGTTAGAGTTATATTCTCTGGAATATTTACCAGATTAGACATTTTTTTTCTTATACTTCACGTTCATTTTTTTTGTTGTTTTTTTGTTTTTTTTTTCCTTTATCCCCGCTTAATTATATGAGACCAATATTAAGAAATATATTATTGCCCTTTGGAGACTACGACGGCCATCACTAGATGGCAATATCCACTCGTGTATCTTTGAGTTACATAGGTGGAAGTATGCAATCACCCAATAGAAGTGGTTGCTTACAAATTTATGTTTTATGTTTTTGTATGTGGAGTTTGAATGTTATTTTTTGTGGAGGTAGATTTCCCGCTGTAAACGGCCAAATGAATGATTTTACCAAGATACTATTTATATTTAATCTGATATAACAATGTTTAGATTGGCTACAATTAATGTCCAGGGGCTCAACTCTCCACAAAAACGTTCAATATTGCTAAATCGTTTATGGTCTGAAAATATTAAAATTTGTTTCTTACAAGAAACTCATTGGAGGACTTTAGATAAGATCAAAATGGAAACTCAGAGATTTCCTCTGATATTCTCGGCATCACTAAAGGAAAAGAAAAAGAGAGGAGTGGCAATTGTGTTTGCTAAGGGGATCGATATAAATGTGAAATTTGTGGATTTAGATCCCGACGCCAGATTCATTATAATGATTGTAGAAATAAATAAGAAATTGATGACGCTGGTAAATGTCTATGCCCCTAACCAATCTACGCTCCCTTTTCTGTCATTATTAATGCAGAAAATAATGGATATTAAGCAGGGCCCATTAATATGGATGGGAGATTTCAACTGTGTCCTGGACCCCCATCTAGATAAGATGTCTTTAAAGGGAAATATAAAAGATAAAAATATAATTTCGCAAGCTAAAAAATTTCAAGCTCTTTTACGACAACACTCATTATATGATATCTGGCGTACTGTACACCCTATAGATAAGGACTATACGTGCTTTTCTAAATCATATACTGCCTATTCAAGGATAGATCTGGCAATTGCTGATATCACCATGATGTCCTGGGTTGTAAAATCTAAAATTCATGAAATCACATGGTCAGATCACAATCTCTTAACGGTGGACATTAAAGATACAACCAAAAAGATACAACCAGAATGGAGAATTAATGATAAGCTAATGAGGAGCGATTTGGATATTAAGTATATAAAGGAAATAACACAATTATTTTTTCAGGAAAATGATACAAAAGATATAACAGCTAGCACTTTATGGTGCGCATATAAAGCCGTTATCAGGGGACACTTTATTAAGTTAGGAGTTCGGGCAAAGAAGATGGCAGAAGTACCCCTCTCAGAATTATATATTAGGTTATATCAATTGAATGCTGAGAATAAAGTAGCCCCGAATATTCAACTGACAAAAAAAATTGAACAATTTAAAGAAAAGATAAATCAAGTACTTATAGAGAAAGTTAATAAATCTCTTAACTCATTAAGAATAAAAAGATATTATCAAGGTAACAGAGCAAGCAAAATGTTATCTAATTTATTAAAGAACAAAAGGACTAAAAATAATATAACGAGGATAGTCCTGAAAGATAAAACTTTGATGTCCCCTAGTCAAATAGGAGAGGCCTTTAGAGATTTTTATTTCTCATTTTATAATATCCCTCAGAAAGCTTCAGAAGCCGAGATAACTGATTATTTTACTCATAAAACATTTCCTAAAGTAACAAAAGAAAGCCTAAAGGACTTGAACAGAAGTATAACTTCAGAAGAAGTAATAGATAGGATTAAAAAATTGAAACTCAATAAATCACCAGGCCCAGATGGATATAATGCCAAATTTTATAAACTTTTTATAAATGAAATAGCCCCACGATTGACTATAGCCTTCAATGAATTCATGGACACAGGAATTGTCCCAGCAGAGCTATTAAGGGGTAATATTATACCCATTTTAAAGACAGGGAAAAATCCGGAGGAAATCGTCAATTATAGACCCATTACATTATTAAATTTAGATATGAAGATCTACACTGGAATCCTAGCACATAGGTTGAAAATGGTTCTTCCTAAATTGATTCATAGAAACCAGGTAGGATTCCTAACTGGTAGATCTCCGGTCAATCACATAAGAACCCTTGCTGATATTCTGGTTGAGGCAGAGACAATGGCAGTACCCCAGATGACCCTGTCATTAGATGCCGAAAAGGCTTTTGACAGGGTCAGCTGGAAATATATGTCTGAAGTTTTAATAGCGTTCGGTATTACTGGAAGAATACACCAAGCAATTATGGCGGTATATACCACCCCCATGGGAAGAGTAGTGGCTCAGGGAATAGAACCTATATGGTTTTCAATGTCCAACGGGACCAGGCAAGGATGCCCTCTTTCCCCCCTTTTATATGTTCTTTCTTTAGAACCCCTGGCCAGGGAGATTAGATTAAGTAGAGGTATTTCAGGCTGTGGGACAAAGGGTACTCATAAAATCCAATTATATGCTGATGATATCCTACTGACATTGCGGAACCCTGTAGAATCGTTGAGAAATCTTATGAAGCTGATTGATCAATACAGCCTTTTATCTAATTATAAGTTAAATGTCTCAAAGACAGAGATATTGCCTCTGTTTTTGGAACATTCACAAAAACTACAAATTGAAAAATTTGGCTTTGTGTGGACAAAAGATACATTAAATTATTTAGGTTTAAAAATATCAGCAAACCCATTGGAATGGATGGAAATTAATATGCTGCCATTAATTAAAGAGATGAATCAAGCATTTAAAAAATGGCGAACGCTATATATTTCTTGGATGGGTAGGCTGAATACAGTTAACCCCTTAAGGACAATGGGCGGTCCCTAAACCCATTGAAAACAATGCATTTTGAGCCTGTACATGTACGGGCTTTGTCACTAAGGGGTTAAAATGTACATAATACCCAAATTCACCTATATTTTCAGGATGATGCCATTCGTGATATCTACAGCTTGGGCAGACCTAATACAAAATGCACTGTCAAGATTCATATGGGCTTCAAAAAGACCAAGATTAAATTTTCATTTATTAGCAAAAAATAGACAAAATGGCGGTCTGGGTATGCCTATAATTAAAGATTATGTTTATGCTGCACAATTATTTCATATCCTACTTACTTTAAATGAAAAAGCAAATTATGAAACATGGTATGATATGGAAAGTAAAGATATTCCAGTCAAAGACCTCCAATCTCTTTTTTGGATCCCAAGGAAAAAATCTAAAGAATTTATTAAAACTACTAATAATCCAGTGCTGGCACAATTATTGAAGAGCTGGGGATATATAAAAAATAAGATCGGGCTCGGGGATAAAATTATCCCATTCTTACCTGTGAAGATAATCCAAAACCTAAATGAAGATCTAAATTTAGTTGACTGGGAGAAAGCTGGCATAAATACAATAGCAGATCTATATGATAATGTAAATATAAAGAGTTTTGCTACACTTCAAACACAATTTTCTTTGCCCTCAGCTAATTGTTTTAAATATCTAAGAGTAAAAGGTTATTTATCTAAATCATTATATATAGAGGATAATAATAGATCTATAGAACTTTTGATAAGAATATTAAAAGCTGAAGACTATAGGAAA
>VKOC01004655.1:0-22766 GCA_009364415.1 Spea multiplicata
GGTTGTGCGTACCCTTGAAAGAACAGTGTCTATTCTTTGTGGACCTAGAGAGTCTTCAGCGTCTGAGACGTCACTCAGGCAATTTCGAGATGGTGTACTGGTATTGATGCTGAGGAGGCTCCTTACATAGTTTGCGGTGCGTTGATTTATATCTTCTGGAGCTGTCTGGTCATAGGTCTGCTCCCCGCCGTCCTGTAGTGCGGCTGCTTCAAAGACTTCGGCTTGCGCTATGGCGGCGGCCGCATCCTCTTCCTTGCTTAGGGCTTCCAAGTGTGCGTCTAACTCTGCCTTCCTACGTGCTATGGCAGCGTTGGTGGCTGCTGCGGCGGCCACTGCTGCCTGCTCCTCCTCTTCCATGCGGGCTCTCTCTGCCCTTATGGCCGCCTCTTTCCGACCATATTCGGCCCTAGCACGCGCGGCCTCTGCGGCGGCTCGTGCTTTGATGGCATTCGCGCTTGCACTAGACACATTAGATTTCACTGATTTACTTGACCTGGAAGAATGCCTGGATGTGCTGGAGCGCTGCGATGCAGTTTCCAGGAGGAGCTCCTTTCTTTCACTTTGCGCCTCCATAATGGCGGTCTGCACAATGCCGTCGCGTTCCATATCGATTGTTTTTTGCAGATCGCGTTCCCTCAGGCTATTAATTGTGTTGGTTCTTGTCAGATAGGTGAAATATGCTTGTGACAACGCTACATAATGTCTATGACATGACTTGATTTGAGTTATGGCTCGCTTAATGTCCTTTTCTTGTTCGCCAACATTTGTGGCATTACTCATTTCAATTTCGATTTCTTCCCATGCCTTTTCCAACTTAGCACGGTGCATCTCAATGTCAGCTTCATATTTTTCACAGGCTTTTTGTGTCAGCGTAACTGTTCGCTTAGGCCTTGCGCCTTCCTGCATCTGTTGCAGTTGTGTCGCTGTTTCAGTGTCTGACCTGTCACTCTTATGTGTTGTGTCTGGTGAGGGTCTGAGTTCTTCCATGCTGCAGGTTTGTGTAGGCCTTTAGCCAGTTCGTGTGGCGTGGGTCTATAACCTGTGTCAGCGGTTGGAGCCGTTTGGTGTCCTGCAGCAGTCAGCGTAGAGGTAGCTGTACTCACAGGTATCCGTAGCTCTGATCCCTAGCGCTGATGTCCAGTGGCGTGGCCCTTGGTAGCCTTAACCGTGGGGACATGCACAGGGGTAAGTATAACTGTTGTTCCTCACTTAGTAGCTGGGCAGAAGGTTAACCCAGGCAAGACACAAGAGTGATAATTCTGTGAGTAATACACTGAGCTGGGTTGCAGCGCTGGTGCCTTTATATTGAAGCTGTGGAAAGCTGGAGCTTTCTGTGCTGCTCCCAAAGCACATGGTATCCGTTTTTACTATTCTGGAACCCCAGGGTCAGATGCCTGGATATGAATGTCAAATGCCAGGAAATGAATAAGGTCAGATAGCTTAACTCGTCCCCTATAAAAGCACACAAAGTCTTCTGTATTTTCTGAGATTTATTAGGAAAGTCACAGAAATAAAGGCACTTGTTGGTTGTATAGTGTTGGAAAAGTGCTTCTCTAGAAGAAGGTGCTTTGTTATGAGTGGAAGTGCTTCTGCAAGGGGAAGGTAAAAACGGATTGCCTTGCAAGGGAGAAGATAATCAGGACCTGTACTCACAGAGGCTGCTGAGATAGAATGTCCAGGGGAGAGATACAGGGGAACAGGAAAAACACCTAGGACAAACCAACTACTGAAAAGTTGCAGGGGAGGAGGAATAGCCCAATCTCAACTATGAGAATTGGAAAGTTGCCAGGGCAACCAGTAACTTAATGGAAGAAGGGGAAATAACAAAATAAACAAACTTGTTCCATGACACCATCCAACACAGATGTCCCAGTTTGGACACCTAAAATCTTAGAGGTGTGCTGTACTGTGAAAGATATATAAAGTATTAGTATAATAAACCAACAAGATACCAATGAATGATTCAGATTTGCATAGATACTGTAAAAATGAGAAATATTTAAACCTCATCATGCACAGTGTTATGATTACAATATCAGTGCCCTTTTAATATTTTAAACACTAGTGTAAATTAAAGTGTAATGTATTTATGTATGATACCTATGGACATGCTTTTAACTTTCTCTAAATAAAAAATATATATATGTCATGTTTTTTAATTCTTGTTTGTGGTTTAACTATTAATCATTGAATTAATAGTACTGTTGCTCCTGAATTTCTTTTCAGATATAATATGCACAATAAATATAAATAAACGTGAACAGTTTTTCAGTGGACCACCTTGGGTGGTGATGTCATTTACAGAGTTGTAAAATCACAATAACTCTTTTTTGAAGAACTGATGTAATACATGCAACGTGGTCTGCACCGATTTTCTTAAAACCTTCAAATATTCAATTTATTGTTAAGACAACATCTTAAACACTGTTTAACGCTTGAGGTTTATAATTGTCATCTGTATCACTTTATCATAGCTATACCATTTTACTGTTAATTACATCACTTACAAGGTATGTTTGTGTGTTGGCAGAAAATGAGAGTTTGCAGAGGAAAAAGTTGGACTGTCAAACTGTCAAACTTGCAAATGTCAAACCAGCTCTCATTTGTACGAATTATTTGCAAACACTCAACTCCTGGAGAGTCCAAGAAGTACCAGCAACTGTTGCCAGACTCGTCACAAACATATTGCATGCTACACAAGATTCTTATCACCCTCTTCAAAATAAAATGCAATGCAGCCATTATCTTAGATAAATCCCAACTGATATTTCAGGAATGAAACCAAGGGAGGTTTATGACTTTAATTATCACTCCTGGAGATCAACTCATTAAATGGTACATGAGAAGAGAACTCACTGCTTGGCAATGATGTATAGAATAACTTCATAGAATGTTTAGGATGTCTCCATCTAAACATTAAGATTTCAAGGGTTCAGCATAAGGCCAAATACTGCAAGGTAGCCAGATATATTATAGTTCTATGTAAAACACTGTATAGTTTTGGCAAATATAATATGTAAAAAAAGTAAATACTTATTAAGGCATTTCAGCCTGACAGTCCAACAAAATGGAAGAAACTCGTCAGTGAGCACTACTCTGTTAAGAAATTTTGTTTTGTTTTTGTCCTCTGTCATGGAGGAATTTATTATTTTTAATTTTCAACTTGAATTAAGAAATTAAATTGAAGTTTTACTACCAAAGATGGACCCTCCCACTGCCTTTTTCTTTATCTATTAACAAGTAATACACTTTTTTCCCTTGATTTAAATGGCGGCTTGAGGCACCGTACCCAGGAGGAAACGGCTTCTTTAGTGGAGTTGCTACACTCTATTGTATTAATGTTAAAGACATTAAGACCTAACTGTCTTCTAAAGTCTATTGGTGATGCTCATGTGCTATGTAGCTCTATTTTGACTCCTCCATGTCCACAGGTAAACCCCATCTTTCTTCTATTCCTACGAAGATTCCCTCTTTCTTATGTTCTCAGTTTCACTCTCCATGTTTAGTGCTTTATTCTGAGGTCCATTCAGTTGTCCAATCCCCACGTATTCCCAGGTCCCATTGCTTATATTCATTCCTCCTCCTATATCTTCTGGTCCATCCCACATCCCAGTGCACACTTTCTCTCTCCATTGCTCCTGTTTGCCTAAGTTCATAAATTCACAGGTCTGACATGTAAGTCTTGGACGCTGGAACAAGATAGCTACGGTATGTGATAATGCAATGCTGAATGATCAATGCACTGCACGGCTAGAAATTCATAAAGCAAAGTAACATTGTCCTAGTCTGCCCCCCAATGTATGGGTGGAAACCCCACAAACCTTTGCCAGCCACAACCACTGTTTAAATGGTGTGCACCACTGTCATAAAGTGGAAGAAACCACTTGTACCAAAGTTGGCTAGGTCTAACTGCTATGGACAATTACACTTTTTTTTATTTACACCATACTGTTGTTGAGTTTTCTTCTGGATATATTGTACAGATACTATTTACATGTAGGTAAAAAATGTTTAGAAAAGGTGCATGTCTATTATGTCCTCCAAAGTAGACTTTTCTTTTCAATCTCTATGAGAAACAGAAAATACAGTTTATAGCTTTTTATTGATAAAAGTAATTTATTTTGGACATTATGATGTTGTATTAGTATTTTAATGTTGTATTCATCATTTGCTTGGTTGTTATAGATAAGTATTTATTAACAAATGTAGACGTCAATCTTTTTGTGCAAGTCAAATGTAGAACTAATTATAGTTTCCTGAAGTTGTAACAATATAGTCCTTCTGCCTCCTGCATATTTTCCTGAATGAGGAAGTGCTCATAATCTCACCTCTTAAATAACATGTTAGACTTTCCCAGACAGTAGTAAACCACGGGACGGAGTCACTGGTGATTTCATAAAGTATCTGTAAGAGCATTAATTGTATGTTGATTTATTATCCTCGTAATGAGAAGTTGTTTATTTTTTTATTTATAGGCTCCTGTTAATTATACAGACAACATTAATATAAGAGGCCAGTGGCATAGCCTACAGAACAGAGTAAATGAAACCAGGACATTGTCATTAAGTGGATAAAGACTGCTTCTAAAACAAAAAATACTTTAGTTGTTAAATGCGCTATTCTGAATTCTACAACAAATATTATAAACAATTTATATACATTTTTGCTTGGCTAATGCTGCATCAGAATGTAAAGTAGATTTTGTGTACTACATCACAGATGAGTCTCGCATAGCTAAATAAGGACTAACAATTTTCTAAACCATACTATCTTACCTAATGTCAAGCTTTATCACCCGTTCTATGCTATGATCACTCAGGAACACAATCCACTATTGGTCCAGAGTGTCGTGGATAAACATGAGTTCAAACAGTAAATTGATCTGTGCTGGAAGAAAGATACATTGGTGCCATAAACTCTTCGCTAAGCAGAATTCTAACTTTACTCAACCGGTAAGAATAATCACATCAGAGCTGTGACTAGGGGGCATGCTGACATCACATCCATTTCTGGAAGAAGAAGGGGGTCCAGGGGCATTGCTGTAGGCCAGCACAAGCATGCCCTTCACCTCGTTGTGCCAGGGACAGCTGTCCCTCCAATTTATGTGAGTCACGTATCAACATACCTTCCTCTGTAACATTGTGTCAGAAGAACCCAATTAGTATCATTCCTTGAGAATCTTCTGTTATATTGAGACCCTTATAATAGCTAACCGATAGGCCAGTTAAAGTTGAATTGTAAAAATAATAACTGTAATAATTAACTCCGTGAAAGTCCACACTTTCAAACAGCATAGTCTACATTAATGTTTGAAGTTAATTGAAGGGAATTATAGTTCTGCAACAGCTGCTGTGTCAAAGGTTGCTCACATGATTGCTATCTGCAATTGCTGTTTAATTGTCACTCTGTAGGAATCTCATAATCGTAATTGTTTGGATATGTGTTTTCATCATCTAGAACATTCCATTTGCGTTTTTCAAAAGTTCATGATTTATCAACTGTAATTCACTTTCATGTCACAAAATCTACCTATTTATTTAGTAGCAACGCTGACATTTCCACACACATTTTGTCACATCCACAACTGAGCACTCACCGCAGAAGTTCTTCAGCCCCAACTCACCTAGCAAGGAGTTTTGCCTCAAGCTAAGTGGACAACAGTGAGGAGGCTCAGGTGTGGACAGGTAAAGTTCGGTACTGAGAGTAGTTGGCAATGCACAGACGGATCCATACCTGTATAGGTAAACTGCAGGCTAGAGTCACAGATGGGTGACAAAGGATGCCAGAGGTTAACGCAGAATAGATGATCAGTCAAAGACGGTTTTGGTACACTAGATGTGTAGTCATACAAGCCAGGTACGGTACACAGGTAGGGAAATACAGGATCAGAATCCGAAAACAGCAAACACAAACTCCAACTTAGAACACAATAGCAGAACCACAACGGTGAGTAGTTCCGGTGAGTAATTTCCTCTCACCTAATCTTAGCCACCACAAGCTGCAACATTGTGCTGTCCTATATGCCAGCAGTCATTATCCTCTTCCCTATTAGTCCAAAGGGCTCCTTCCTACCCAAGTGTATACGTGTATGTTGACAGCATTTCTTTTTTAAAAAATTACCTTACCTGTCAATGTTGTCTTCGTCTTGCCATTCTGGTGTTCACTACACAAGTTAGTCTATGAGATTACAAGAGTTGGCTGTGTCCAAAAAGCAATCTTGGCTGCTCATTGTTCCAGCATCAGATAAAAAACATGGTGGTGAAGATTGATGATGTGCCACTAGCCTCAACACAACAGACAGGGTGTTGTGTCCATGAAGCACACCATAAAATAATCATATGTAACCATACCCTTCTATTACCATGGATTGCCATGCCCATAATGACCAAGCTCCACAAGCTATCAATTATGAATAGATAGTCACCAAGCCAGATACGGAGCAGATTGGCAGTGAGTATATCACGAGCAAGGAGATGTACCCAGTTGAATAAATGTCCAAAGGGTAAAGGGGAAAATTCATATGGGGATTCTGCAGAAATGAAAATTTAAATGGACTTCTCAGCTATCATTTGCATTAGCGTGAGCAACTTGGTATCAACAGTTGTACAGTAATAGACCCATTGCAGTTACCATTGTCATTGTTAGGACTGAATATACATAAATAAGGCAGATATGGTATTTATGCGCCTAGAAATTCTATTGGTGGGTCATAGCTGGAGGCACCACTGTAGTATCAACCTATACCCTGCTTCTGTAGTGGTACAGCGTCTATAATAAAGAATTTCAGAAGAAAGCAAAACACTGGTCTTGGATTTGTTTTGTAGCTGCTCGTTGAAAAGAAGCAGATAAAGAGCCTACCACGACCTACAGATCCGGTGCTTAAAAGGGACAGTGTAATGTTCCTGACACTCCCTATAATGAATAAAGGATATTAGAGTACCCTGTGAGCAATGTAATATGAATTCTTTCAAAAGAATGCATGGTACCCTCCTCCTCCATGGCCCAGCATTTACGGCTGCATTAATGTGCACATGATGACTGGAGTATGCCTTTATTGTAAGCCACACGCATGTCATTTAGCAGCCGCTTGCCTTAAAGTGCCGGAGCTGGTTTTCTTCCCTAGTCCAGCCCTGGAGTTAAGGGTACAATAACCCTATTAATTTAGATGCAAGAAAAGCACTGGCGTTTAAATTTATATTATTGTTAATACCAAAGTAAATCAGGGCCTCCCATCATTTAACATTGTATGCTTTAAAGTTAAATTATGATAATAATTAACCCTTTAAATCATACTAGATTGTAGTACTTTGGTATTCAATTTCCATTTTACTTTGATGCAAATAATGCTTGTTTCCACAGAAAATGTTATGAATAATTGTATACAACATGAATAAAAAAATGTATTTCATTAGAAAATAACCACAAATGTAGTTTTTGAAGTAATTGGCATTTGTTTGCTTGTCTTGATTTCATAATCCTTTTTGTTTGCTTGAGTTACACAGACAGAAAAAGCAGACTCTGTCAACTAGTCGTGTTCTACAAAACATGATGAATGATTCTCCTGTCATTCATTCATTTTGCTGGGAGACAAATATTTATCTGAGCTCCTGAAGAAGAAACATGTTGTTTTACCGAGCTTCATCAAGTTATCTGACTGTGTCTCCCCTTTGAAGTCTTATTCATTACCTGTGTTAAGTCAACAAAGGCAAGTCTAAGGCAGGCCACCATTTTTGCTGCCTAATTAGATGTAATTGCTTTATTTTATCCTAGAGTTCATACTTCTAGGATTGCCTTGTAATAATTGAAATTGCAGGCATGGTCAAGGGACTGTTTGACGCCAGAGCGGAGACGGTCCTGCTGTCTCTCCCTGCCACAGCGTCTCTTACAATAATACAGAGACAATGTCATCTAAAAGAGTACTTATTAACTTGCTGCAAAATCTGTCAGTGGACAGGATGTGTACTGACCCAGTCTTGATCTTCCATAATAGAGAAAGCCAGGCCTCTACTGTAATTGGCTACAATGTGAATTTCTGAAAGGCAGCGTTTGTAGACATAGGGGATAGCCTAATTTACAGAGTGACCTCTCTACGGCATATGTATTTCTTTTTAAAATATTTTTTATAAAGATCAAAAGCAACGTTACCCCTTATTATCTCTTTTGAAAGGTTTGAAGAATGAATGTGTCACTGAAGATTAGAAATAAAAATGCCTTCTGAAAGGGCAACAAAATAAAAATGACCAGAGACTACATTGATTATGTTTTTTTTCTGTCTTCATTATACACTAGGAAAGGCTAATGAAGAAAAGAAGTTAAATTACAAGCCGGTTGCAGCTAATGAACTAACACAGGCCTCTTTTTCCATAATCGGCTCAAGCAGAATTTTGACTCTGGCTCTGGTGATTAATCAAATGGTAAATCTGGTCTCACTGCTAGTAATAATAGCCCTTCCCTTTAGTTCTTTGTTGACCATTGAAACAAAAGCATCTTCACTGAGTGTCAGAACCTTGTTCCCTTTGTTGATGGTGCCAGTAGGTCTACGACAGTGGCAGTTAAGGCTAATGTGAGATGTTAAGTCTCAGACTGCATTGAAGTTTAAAGGAAAAAGAATATCCACTTCTTCGTTAAAAGATGTAGACAATTTGAGACAGTCTGGGAAGAAAATGGCAAGGAAGTACATGTAAAGTGGATGTGACAAGTACAAAGGAGCAATTCTTGGTAATTGTATCAAACCTTCTTTAATCAGGCAGAACACTAAACCTGCCGTAACAGTATGCTTCCAGCACATGCCTGGCTACTGTCTTTAAATGCAATATATAATGCAATTTAAGGTTTGTAATATATGTTAATAAAAGGTTGTCTGGAATGTTTACAATTGTTTTGTATTTTTTTTTTAATAAACCGACATCTCATTATTTCAAAAAGACCAGTTTTCTTGGACAAACTTGTTTTGCCAATGTTGTATTCACTCTTCGTGGGAAGCTAACAACCAGGAGAGCTCAGATATTGCTGTGTCATTTTAGTATACATCTGTACCTAGTACTTTTCATGAATATGTTTTGTCATCTCAAAAATAGACAGTGAACGACAGTATTCTGCTTTGATATATTAGACCTCTTTATGAAATACAGAGCCTCCTTTTTACTTTATATAAAGCTCTTATAGAAGAAAGAAACACACATTCACAAATGTAAAATGAAACAAACAAGTTAAACTGCTGCTCAGCATGCATTCTTATTAATGTTGTACTCCGCTAGCAGATCTGGATGATGTAGAATAGTGGGGAGCCACAAGCCAAAACAGGACCAAACTAGAACCTGGTATGGTTCATGGAGAATGTGTACAAGCCATAATGGCTTTGGAGACACAGAGCCTCATACTCACACACAATGAGAGGGCTTTAGCCAGTTCCACTCCTGGCTTTGCTCCAACTCATACTTCTCCCTGTTTGATGAGCCGGGCCAAGAGTTTGCGTTAAGCTTGGGTTAAGACGACTTTGGCTTGCTAATGTAAGGTCTCCTTGCAAACATCAATCCTGAAAATTGATTACTATGTTCTGCAGTGTCTTGTGCATCCATGTGAATTTAGGACCTTGTATTTGTAATGTTTAATTTTCAGCCAAAAAACATTTTCTATTTTGTTGTATTATGTCTAGGGTAGTCTATTATCACTCAGAGGAAAACAACAAGACAAGAAATAATTATTCGAAATACCTGTTGTTTTTGGTGTTGTTGTAAGTAGTTTGAGAGGTTGCATTTTAATAATGTCTGACTGTTAAGTGTGTTCATGTAGGAAGCATTTCAATGTAGGTTAATTGCAAACCCCTAACATTTCAGGTGGCCAAAATGAAACAGGTAGGACTGGAGCAGGACTATCTAGTTACCTGACCACCACCTGAAGCAGGATGCTGGGATATGATATCATATACTGGAACACAAGCAGGCCATGTAGGAGCTATGATTGAGGCCTGTGGTTGAGATTTATTAAAAAGATATATGGTATATAACTTGATGCAACACAATTACAAGAACATTTATTCAGAGATCTGAGAGAGCTTTCGTTCACTCTTTTTCTTGAATACATATTTCTGAAACTGAGGACTGTGTTAATAACTCCTACAACTACCTGTATTAGTTATCCTTCTGTTATCATTTTTTTTATAAAGTGAGCTCTTGAAAAATTGAAGCAAATTGGGTTTGGATATATATAAAAGTGAAAAAATTAGGACGTAAGAGAAAGGGTAAGGGAGTGAGTGAGGTAGGGAGCGAAAGAATGTCTGCATGTATGTTACAGTGAATGTGCATGTGTTTGTATGAGTACATATGTGTGTGTTAGCATCAAAGTGTATGTGTGCGTTAGGAAGCATGAGCATGAATGTGTATGTATGAGTGTGTGTATGAATGTGTTAGCATGATTATGTATGTGTAAGTGTGTCTATGAGGGTGAGTGTATACATGAAAGTGTGTGTATATTATCATGAGTTTGTGTGAATGTGTGTTCAAGTGTGTGGTAATATATTTATGTTTGTATCATGAGTGTGTATATATGTGTGTGGGAGTGCGCCAGGGGCTTATGGTGCTGATTGGCTTTGCCTGCCCCGCAGGCCACAAGGTTCCAGCATTTTCCTGATGCCAAATACGCTTTCTCCAACTATTTTAGGTGCTCAAAGGTTGCCATCCATGCCTCAACAGTAATCTAATAAAGGGGAGACCTGGATATGATCATACCACAAATCATAACCAGTGGTATCACAGTGCTCTGAGCTGCATGGCAATAGTGATATCTGCGCATAATCATAGGCTGTGGTTGGAGAGGTCAAAAAGTACTGTGAGTGTGCAACACAGTAGGAAAAGAAGGGGAAGATCAGAAAAGAGGTGTTAAAAATTAGCGTGAAAAAGAGATTTGTTGGAAATAAGGTAAAAAGGTTTGCTGCAGTGTGCACCTGCTGGCTGAATACATGCTGTGTGAGCATAAAAGCGTAATGACATCCCCAGTCTGGCCCTGAATAGAAGTGAACAGTTTCCAGCAGCAGCAGCCATAAATTACTATATATTACGATTGGATATTTTTTATATGGAGTTTTATAATAAGGTAATAATAATCCTTGTCCATGAATAATACATGTGATAAAATAATTTTCCAGTTTTGTCAAGCAATTGTTTTATTTACTCAGTGGGGATCATGGAATCCCCATGTTTCGAGATTCCAGCATCCAATTTTAAGCCTAGGTAATTGTGCAGCATATTTTATTTACAACTGTATTCTAGATTATTTCCTAAACCTCTTGAGTAGCACATTCTAATTTGAGTTCTACCTTAGGGCACCCAGCGTGAAATGCACTAATGCATTGTAGTTTCTTTTTTGATTGGTGTTGTTCCTGTAAATTGACTAGAAAAAAACAATTATCCAGATTAAACTTGAAAAAAAAACATTTAAAGATGCATTTCTGTAAAAAAAAAGAATAAATAGATAAAAGATAAACCATTTTATTGATACATAAACAAACTGCGTAGTAACAACATACCATCATAGTAACATACCTACCAACATTTTTCTAATCATTGTGTATCACCTTATATTTATATATACTAATAATTCTGAGCTCTTGGAAAAAAAGACTAAAGGAAATAAAAAAGGGAGGAACAGATTTTGGGTCGCAATAAGAGACTACCACTAGTTATGCGGCTATATTGTTCGGGATAAAATTAATTTAAAGGACTGAGGACGTGACGGGTCACTGCACAGGTAGGTCTGGATCACTTATGATGTCAGACTGTTTTGTTTTGTATAATTAAATAAATTATAGTGATATAATATACTACCTAGCTACTAGTTATTTATTGAATATGTATTTAGCTAATGTTCAATCTGCCTTCATAACTGATTTCAAACCGAGGATTTAGGGAAAAGGGGTAGGAGATACAGGTGGCCTGCTTCATGAATTCAGACACTTCCACTCTACATAGGTCCTAGTGGAAAATCATCATCAAGAGTAGAATGAAAAACTAAATCACTCACCTCCATATTATTGTACGTAAACATATCAGCTTACTGTCATCTAGACCTCAACGGACCTACTATTTGTGGAGACAATTAAATATATTATCTTGTCTACTAAATGTTCGCTATATCCCTATATGAGCTTGTTTCTGTTTACAATGGAAGACCTATTCTGAACAGTCGGCTCTTTATGGCATTTGAATGCAGTGCCTTTTGCTAAATCAATGCGGGGCAGAATTGTAGAATGCACACTAAGCGTGCAAATCAGGGTATTTGTCCCCCCTAAGAGCCAAGGTACTCTTGCTTTCCAGTTTGTTGAGTAGAAAACCAGTCATTGTGCTCAAACTGTAAAGCCACAGTGAAAACTGGGCCCCCATTTTTGCCACTGGCTAAATGTTCCAAATTCTTTCCGGAACAAACAAATATTCTAATATTACCCAATATCTAAGCTGTTGCAATTTATAGTCCACACCCTTGATTTTGGAGATAAAACTTCAATTACAAATGATAACGTTCTCATAATAGACTGTCCAAAGTGCCCATCATTCTTATGATCAGTAAATGTTGGAAGATGTTTATGGTTATATTCTATCTAGTGCAGCATTTCTCAGTTTAGTGGGATTTTTTTACTTACTTTTTATCATTTACAGATGACCCATCTATTTTACATAAAATTACATCATTCATTGTTATTCACAGTGCATATCTTTCCTATGAGCGGGAAACCGCCAAAAGGAAGATTATCACTCTAAGTAACCTAAAGCAATTAATAGTACATAGCTAACTAAGGGTTCCAATGCGGAAGAGACCAGCTAGACTGTGGTCAAGACACAGATTTTATGGATTTTCCCTAAAGCTGCTTTCCTTGAGGAAGCTTTGATAAAGGACATATGATATCAATTATCATTAACAATGCGTGGTTTCCGGGTTGCTCTCAGACTCTAGAAGACAGGCTGTTACGCTATGTAAGTTCTGTCACAGTTTGACAATGAGCCTAATGTATCCCATGGACACTGTGTCTCCGTTGGCAATAATGCGTCTTTTAATAATAAGTATCTCGGTTGAGATTGACACCAGGCTTCAGTGTGATAACTGTGATGGGTTTGTCTTTGACCAATGGGACGGAAAGTCGCAGTTTATATCAGTTTATCCCTATGGGACCCACGATATAATCAAGCAGGTGTTATTATGTACATTATGCAATGATGGCTAAAATACTATATTATGAAGGTATCTCAAAAACACACACACACACATGCTTTATATATTTATATATATCAAGGTTTGGTGGCACTCACATAACAAAGGTAATGTGCAGGTGTTGAAGAACAGTCATGCATATTTCTAAAGAGAATATTATATTTAGTAACAATAAGGTGTATGAAAACTAGTTTGATAATTCTTTATGGAACTTAAATATCAATAGACCTTATGAGTGCTCTCCGTCATGTGTATATATTGTGACAGTCATGTAGGATTGGTGGTGGAAGGGAGGTATGTTTCTCCTAGATTCCTTTCCTATGTGGAGTAACACCTGAGTCTTCCACCTGCTGGGTGATTAATTAAGTGAATGAGAGGGTGGATATAAAAGGGAAGCCAGGAGGGCAAGTAGCTCTCTCTAGCTGAGGACACAGAAAGCCTGACTGTGGGAGAGACCTGTGAGTAAAGGTTGCTGGACATATTATGTTAAGTTGGCAGAGAGAAGCTCTCCAGCTGGTAGTGAGGGACATCCGTTGTATAGTAAGTGCCGGACAGGCAAGGTATTTCTTTTGTTACTGTGTTATATTTCTTTTGTCCTTGCAACCTTTCTAATAAACCTGACCCTATGTCAGATTGCACGAATTTACTGCTGTTTGCCTGGTTTGAATGAAGACAGCGCTTGTCCCTTGACCTCAGCGAGGGGCGATCCCAGACCTACCTCACATATATATATATATATAACATACATGTATTATATTTTATAATATATATTGATATCAACATATTGCAATAAAGACTGATTTGTATAAAAAAATATTTATACCGTATTATTTATTTATATTAATTTTTAAAAAGAGGTATGTTCGATAAACAGGTGGTTGTTTGCAGAATGGTTTCTTTTTAGATCCATCACTGTCTGCCGTTGGGATCTGCCAAAGAGGATCTCCACACACACACACACAAACACTAGCCATCGCCTCCATCGCCTCTGCGGGTTTCAGAACCAACCAGCAGCAGCTAGAACATTCATGATAATAAGTTAATAAACATGTATATGTATAAAATGTGCGTGCATGTAACAGCTATCATTAATCCACCAATGATCTTGGTAAAGTTCTACCTTCTAACCATACCACCCAAAACAAAAAGTGTCCCTTTTTGTCAGTCTGAAAATGTTGGGAGGTATAAGCACCATACTGTAATTCTGTAGATTTATATCTTTGTCTGCCCTGGTCTCTCTCATTAACTCTTTGATTGTGTCATTCATTTCCTTACCTCTAACTGGATGTCTGATTTATATGGCGCCATCATATTCCACAGCTCTGTATGATGACTAAGAGCACTGTCTCCACTTCAAACCACCCCGCCAGAAGAAGGAGAGCTTCGGGAAACCTATTCTCGGGAGCTTCCAATATGTCTACTAGCCTTCAAGTTAGGAAATCTTTTCATCAAAATTAAATACTTTCACTACATCTTTAAAAGAATGTGTCCCAGAAAAACATTGGTATATTAGAAAAAGCACAAGACATTCAAACTTGTGTTTGGTCCAACATTTTTAGGGAAGTTAAAATATTTGACATAACGAATCTTAAGTATATTAACAGAAAGCAGGAAAGAGCAGGGGGAAAATGTCTGTGTGCTGCCATACCTGCGTAAAGATTCCTGCCCCCAAGTCAGTTTCCTTTCCCCTAATTAAGGTTACCGCAGCAAACATTTCAATTCCCCCCATGGAAAGTTAGCAAAACAGTTTAACTCTATGAGTGTCAAAGAAATAGGCACTGCTCTATATACAAACCTTTAATGGTTGCAATACAGGAATCAGGAACAAAGCTATATATGTTTACAACAACATTTTGCGCTCTACATTAATAATTTGGTCTTTTTTTGAAAATGTACAATTAATGCTATATACATATGCATATATAGTATGATCTATCTGGAGTGCTTCAGAGTTGCTCTTTGTACATGTTTATTTTGTCACTTCAGAAAATGTGCTCTCTGCAATTAAAAGATTACTAATGATTCTCTTATGAAACTGGATGTTATAATATCAGTGCGACAGGTTGCACCATGCACTTGCAGAAGGGAAGACTTTCATTGAGTGTCTGTGATCCATGAGGGATAGTGCATGAACAAGAAAGTGACATGACATCTCCTAGTAAATAGGGTTGCCACTCTTGGGTAAAGAGGACCCTTGGAGCCACATTAGAGGAAGGGCGTCATGATCTGGCATGGTCAGGTGAGGATCTTCCCTGAAAGGAAAGAGAAGATGTTATGAGGTTATGTTAGCAGAGAAAGGGGTAACGGGATATTCAAGGGAAGGGAGTGGTTTGTGCACCCTGTTCTGGGAGTGTTATTCTGTCCTGGTGTTTTAGATTATATGGTTGGTTAATGTTTATAGATGTTACAATGGTGGCTGTGGTCCTTCCATGGACAAACAATGATATAAGTAGACAGGACCCACCATGCTTTCTTAATCCTTTCTTAAACCTGCTTAGTGGAAAAGCATGCTCTGTTGTACAAGAGAAACAATTAATGGAACTGTGAATGAGCAGATGAAATTGTTTGGCCCTGATGTGATAAACATACCTGGGAACTTTATGTGACTTTATGTAGGGACAGGGATAGCCACACAAGGGTGTGTTAGCTGCTCAAGAGGCAGGGCTAGCAGCTAGCCCAAGAAAGCCTTAAATTAAATTAGGATTAGGAGGGTAATTTAGTGGGGCATTGGTGTTACAGAGCTTCTCTTTCCTCCCTGGAGAAAGAGAAGAGTAACCCATGCACTGAGAAAAAGCAGGTCTTCAATTAAACACTGAGTTCCCATGTATCAGGGGTGAAATCATAGCTGGTGCAAGGCACCAAAACTTGCACCCCCTAGGGAAGAACACCCCTTCACTTGCCCACATAGATGTACAACAGAAGCACTGGTCTTGAGGGGGCAATACAGGGACCGGGGGGCAATACAGGGTTAAAGGGGCAAAACAGGGGGTGGGGCTATGATAGGATTGATAGGATCCTGTGGAAATTCAACAAGAGGCTGAGGAATTATGACTAGGGGCTGGGGGTTATCATAGGGAACCAATGGAAAGGCATGTACCATGGGTGGTTTGGAGAGGAAGCCTCCTGTAGAGTCCCGGTCACTGAGACTTCCAGGAGAGCGGAGATCAGCCGGCGCGCATACCGTACGCACGCGCCGGCTACCTCGCTGTCCTTCCATGGGAAACTTTGAACTGCTGCCACTCGGGGTCTCCTTGGCCGATCATGTAGTTTTTTGGACAGGATATCCTCAGGATCCCAAGCTATCCATCAGAACCGCGGGACCACCACTGCTCCTTCGGGATCACCCCGAGAACAACGGCTTTAGGTTATACGGACATTACGGGGTTTGGTGCCCTGAGTATGGCGCTGGGCTGTCTGGGCAGGACGGGAATATGTTAATGTGATTTATGTTCCTTGCACTGCTGGACTGCATATAAGGCTGTGTGTTTCCAAATAAAGTGAGTCCTGTTTTCACCTCAACATGAGTGACGTCTGATGCTTGGGGTGGGCTGCTATGATCCCTTATTGTCCTTTTCAGGACAATAGCCACACTATGTAGCTCAGCTTCGGCTAGCCACAGTGGTAAAGCAGCCCTGTTGCAGCGGCGCCCCCCTTGTCTCTGCAACGTTGGTTCTGTCTGGCAGTGAAGGGGTTAATCTCTGGTATCCCAGTGGCAATAGGGAGAAGGAAGCAACAATCGGCAGGAGTACCCAGTCGGGGTACAGGTCGTTCCCGTCACAGTGAGATAATAAAATATGAGGGTAGGTTATGTTTCAGAGATCCTTAAATGGTGCGTGCTACAAAGTGTGATACCCAGCCAACTATTGGCTGTAAGCCATCAATTACTTACTTATATCTTTATCTGAATACATTTATCATATAATCATTGAGCTTTATTAACCATTATACATAAAATTTTTTGGCCCAATAACGATCAGTGGCTTCTTATTACAAGCCACTTTGTGATCTTATCACTAATACAATTCCTAGAAAGTCTGGTTTGATTTAATTCAATACCAGGGTACTATTTGAAAATGCCTGACATAGTTCTCGGCTTCACCAAGAGATGGCAGACCTGCTATTCAATTGTAAAGTTACATTAGTTAGACTGAGTTCTTATTAACTTTTGTGTGCTGGAATTTAAGTTCTCAATGACACGCTGTCATCTTGTAGATGCTGTAAAAAATACTTCTCTGAAGAAATAGATGCAACTGTGTGTCACGTATTGGTGGCATCATATATATTAGTGCTGTTACAATAGGGGCAGTGGGCGGAGGAGGGCTGGCAACCTCACGGCAGGGGGGCTGGTTAAGCCAAGTGGCCTCATTGGCCACTTTCCTGCAAGGTCATGCAACATCATGGTCTAGTTCCGGCCTCTGCTGGTGGTAGAAAGTGGCCCAGGGGGTAATTGCCCCCAGGCCCCCAGACATAGCCTACCCCCAGGACAGCTCACCCTGGCAGTAGGAGTATGTAACCACACGTAAGGCCATACTGGTACAGAAAGAGAATTGCTTACAATGTTCTGAAAGAGCTTTTCACATTTACACTTGGGAGATGAGTATTTGGGGATAAAAAGGGGTAGCTCTAACACATTCACAAGTGAACACTGTAAATAAGTTCAAATGTCTGCTTTAAATCCTTAATCTAATTGTAATCCAACATAATAATACATCTGCATCAATTTTTTTCAAGGTTCTTTGTGCCGTATTCCATGGAGGCTCCATACATTAATGTGTCCCTAAAAGCTGCTTAAGCCATAATACAGGTTTTCCTTTTTTCTAATTTTACACCTAGTCCCTTGTTTCAATTCTTTTTATCATAGTGTATATATATGGAATGATTAAATAGATGCTCTCCTAAATACTGTTACATGTTTTACATTAATCCTTTCAAGTATGACACTTTTAATTATCTTTTTTACTTTGTGTTCTTTCATATGAGAGAGGGTATACTTATATATAGCATATGACATGTCCTTGTATGTATTGTTTTGTAAAAAGAAGAAAGAAATCCACAAGATTAAAGTAGTGGTAACTTGTCAGCCACAGAAAAGAAATTAAACTCACTTGTGGTTGATCACTGACCACAGCGTAGACTATTGCCCTTGGTTCAAGTGGAAAGAAGAAGTTGATGGCGAATGAGTAGAGTCGTCAAAGCACTTAGTTTCTAGTGACTAACTATGCTATGCTTCCAACTTTGTGGGAACAGCATTTTGTGTCTTCTTCAAGTAAATTTTAGCATGTATAAAGCATGTGTCTGATATGTCTCATAAGAACAGGCTGTGTAGACCAGCTTATTAAGGCAAACATACCTTTGGGGAACAATTTGGGAAAGACCCTTTCCTATTCCAGCATGACTGCGCCCCAGAGCACAAAGCAATGTCCATAAAGACACGGTTGAATGAGTTTGGTGTGGAAGAACTTAACTTGCCTACACAGAGCCCTGACCTCAACCCCATCGAACACCTTTGGGATGCAATTAAAAAAGGGGCAGCAGGGAAATTACCTCCTTCTCAATTATACTTACTACTTTCCTGCCTAGGCAAGGTTTTGGCAGCTTCTGTCAGTACTCATAAAGTAAAACTCAGTTGCAGAGTGAGACGAGTGAGACACAAGAAGGAATAATGAAGAGGTACAAATATCTGCAACCAAAGCGGCAAATAAAGGGTCTGCAAGGACTGAATGTTATAATTAGAAGAAAAGGAAGCATGAAATGTTGGGGATGATGGATGTAAAATGAGATGGAGTTTATTTATCTGAGAGGGGAATATAAACAATGTTTACCTTAAGCTTATAGGGGTGCAACTATTCCCGAGCCAGTCTAAAATTGTAGACCTGGGGAAACAGGTACAAATAGGGTCCCCTAATACAATGTTACGTGACATATGGGTAAAAATAAGGCTGCTTGCCCAGTGTGCAGTCAGTCGTAGGGAAAGGTGGTGAGAGGGGCGAGTGAGGGAGTAAGAGGGTAAGGGAGGGATTATGTCTGTCTGTGTCTTTGTGCGGGAGTCTGAATGTGTATGCATTGGTCACAGAGAAGGGAAGACATACCACTAGGTATACAATGTCATTTCCTGTCGCTCAGATGTCAGCATTTGATGTTATCGTGAGTTTGTATGTCAGCGTATGTTGTTGGAGTGTCATGGATGAGCCTAGGGTTAGTGGTGCCTGGGAAGGAGAGAATGTGTAAGTGTGTGTGAGAGAGAGTATGTGTAAACATGAGAGTGTAAGTGTGTGTTAGCATGATTTCTAAGCCTGAGTGTGCTTATGCAAATGTGATATTGTTTGTATAAATTTGTGCCAGTGTCTACTTCAGTTACTGTGGGGCTAAAGGGGCCACTTGTCTTTACCTCCCAAGCCAGGAGGTGCCAGGCCTCCCTTGAGCTTATCTCATGTAAGGCTCATTGCTCAATCAGGTTTCCTTTTTCTGTTAATGCTATCTATACTCCATCCCTAATTATTCATTGGAATGACTAAAAATATTTAGCAGGACTCAGATTAAGAGAACACAGAAGCAACCATACCTAATTCAGGCTGAGGTGTTTCATGGATGGTATCAGAACAATCTAGAAGAACATCCTAATCACCTAAAGCCTGAGATAGAAGCCACAGGATTGCTTAGCTAATATATATTTTAATGGCTCCAGAGTATCATGTTATGCTTTTAAGAAACAGGATTAGAACTATAACATTTTGTCCATTGCTATCTTAGATTTGTGTGTCAAAATATGTTCTAGTTGTAAAAAATGTTTACAAACTTTGAAAAGTGAAAAAGTAGGACAAAACAGAGTTTATATCATTCTAACGCAGGCAGATGTATTTATGTTAAGAACACCACATTATCTTAAGCCAGGATGTGGTTAGTTGTTGCGACAGGTTATATTCAAAATGGACATTCTAACTCTTGCAGCCAACCTAAATCTGATAATACAATGTTTATACTTAATTTAGAACATACTTAAACCGCTAAATGAAATTGTTAGTAAAATTAGACTGGGCAGAGGTATTGGAATGGGCAAACAATTGAACTGTGGTAAACTTGTGTTGTTTGCTAAAATGTATTTTAAAGGGGCCCTATATCAATCTAACATGGTATTTTTGACACTTAAAGGGACACTTCAGCAATCATATGCATGTTTCAGTGTATGTTCAATGAAGAGTTCCACTCCAAGGCCTGCTGGACCATCATGCGGAGCATAGATATATGGTCCATGTATCTGGTCTCTTCTGCTGAAAGCCTGCCTGCATAGCTGTTTATCAACGGCGTCCTTCATCCTCTCTAGGAGGACTCATTTGAAGACCTTCCCTGTCACCGACAGGAAAGTTTCATTCATGTTACTTTTAAAATTGTTTTAGTTGTTTATGCACATATTTATGTGATTTCTATTTCCATGTCTTTATATTTTATTATTTGAATACTGTCACTATGGTATACCTGGTCCGTATATATTGAGAGGTAAAATGTCCAGAAAGACTTAGATTGTACGTTTGTGCCACAAAAAACACTGAAACATATTGATGGAAAATATGAGCTGCTTGGTCAATATAATTTAACAATTTTTGAAACCTAGCCATGTCTTTTTGGGGATAGCCTCATACATGTGCATGTATGGTTACATTTTCTTATTGGCAAGGTGGATTTCTAACAAAAAAAAGTACCAGATCAGTTTTTTCAATCCAAACATGATGAGTACATTGGTCTGGCTAGTGTTTCTGGTGGCCTATGCAAACTTTTATTCACAAGCATTTTCTCCTACTACACCCCCAACTAAGCCCCCTATGTTATCCATATGATAGGGCCAACACTGGGTCTGCACAAGAACTTTTCTGTAGTCGTTTAAACAATAGATTTTTGTAGGAGATCAGCTGGTGTAATAAGATTTATTAATATCTTCTATGTACCTCTTCTGAAACACTGTCTGTTGTCTATAGCATCAAACTTTACCTAGATGTCTACAGGGGGAAACGAGCAAAGGTGATAACCATCTTTCTGCACTTATGATCTGCTTGACAATGCACACTTATATAATATATTCCTATGCATCAGTGCATATATGTATATACTTTCACAATGGCAACCAGAGAACAGTCTTCTAAGCACAGTGACGGTTGATATGCCCTGGGGTCTGATGTACATAGAAGCAAAAGCATATCTTAAGGTGAAGGACAATGTGAAAAAAGGGATGATCAGAGCATTTCAAAGACAAGCCTTGACAGAAGATACCCTCAAAATGGTTGAGTTGGCGGGAGTTTAAATCCCTGCACAAAGGCTGGTTCTGTTTACAGCAATGATAAATGTAACCTTTCAAAATTATTTTATTATTCCACTTTAATCATTACGACAATGTGATGGAATCCATTTTGCAGTTTCAATTAGAATTGAGTGGCATTTGGGACCACCTGGATTTTTTTAAACTATAGCAAGTAAAATACAGTATATATAAATATGAATTAATCTATATGAATGAATGTTTCACATTTTTACTATCACTGCTGAAGTCCAATTAATGAGATAAGGAATTAAAGTTTAACAACAGTCCACGTTCAATATATGTATTATATTTTTTGTTAATGTTTGTTTTTTTAACATCATTACTAATGTATTTGTCATCATGTAAGTAAGCAACAAGCATTCCCTAGACACTAACCTAATCACCAATCTTCAAATTCTTTTCAGAAAATGTGTGCATTTCTTGAACCCCTCTCCGTAAAATACAAGTTGGATAAATCTCAGGAAATGCAAAGGAATGTTCATAGTTTCTGTGCCTGAAAAAATATGTGTCAGTGATTTGAAATACCTTAAAAGAGATAAAAAAGTATTTTTCTGAGACAGTCTTCTATAATGGAAAATATAAAATACTCACATACTGAGTAGGAATATAAGGGATTGCACTTTTGGATAAATCAGGAAGTAGGAAATCCATATAGTAAGATTACTATTAGATAATCTTGCTATATGCAACCTATTTGTTGCAGAGTACCAGAACAGATAAATGTTATGGTTGGTGTTATGCATTAACCACATATATTATAGAATTTGATATTTGTCAAGAAATGTTATTCTATAGCATTTTTGTTATTTTTCCCCCCATCTATGAAACTACATGCACGTTGTGATTTAATGAAATGATCTTTTGGAATCACAAGAAGTAATGCATCTTCTTAGTGGTCCATTTTTTGGTAGGACATTGGTTCCTCTCTGATTTGTTTTTGGGTGCGATGAGGATCATGGGTTAGTTGGAGAGCATCTCTGATTTTTTATGACCGGCCCATATGTGGTCTTGGGATAATAGTCATAAAGGTGTAGAAGATGTAAGAATGAATGTTTTCCATTTTTGTGTCACCATTTTGTTTTAAAATGTTTTGTTAATATGTTTATTTTGCACATAATGTTTGTTCATTTATATCAGAATGTGATTTTAAATAAAACTGTTCCTTTTTAATTCTAGTGCCTCTTGGTGGCAGTTTGTTTTTCTATTATGCGGCATTTAGGATTATCAAATAATATTGGAGGACCATTTTGCACAT
>VKOC01004658.1:0-12468 GCA_009364415.1 Spea multiplicata
CCCATAATATGCATTTTTAACCCCCTAAATGCCAGAATGGGATATAGGGGTATAAGGCATTTCTGGAGGCAGAGTGGCACATAGGGGGTCACATAGGGGGTCAAAAGGCATACCATGGGGCACAGTGGCATATAGAGGGTTAAAAGGCATATCATGGGCCACAGTGCCATATTGGAGTGGCAAGCCTGGGGGCAGATGTGCGTAACTGGGGGACAGGTTGGAAAATACAAGGAAATAAAAACAAATAAAATATTTTTCTCAATCATAGCTTTTATTTAAAAAAATAGTTTACATGAATTAACATTTACTGGTAAAACTTTTTTCCTTTGGGGTCGTCTTATATTCAGGCTTTTTCTTTTTTTCCTAAGTTAATATTCAGATTTTGGGGGGTCGTCTTATAATCAGCTTTGACAAAAGCTTGTAAGTAGAATTAGTGCACGGAAAGTGTTAAAATACATTGTGGTGTTCGGTTTTCAAAAATTATGCTTTGATGGGGGGTAACTTTAATTGGCTGGCTTCAAAGATGTCCTAAATAGGACATGTGGATAGCATTACCAACTGTGAAAAAATTGTTCTGAAATAGTAAAACAATATTTGTATTTACTGCCCAATAACTTGCAAAAAAAAAGCTAAAAAACATGACAAATATTTCAAAACAAAGGACAAATAATAGACTCTATTTAGCAGTTTGTTTAATTGAGTACAATATTTTTCAAAAAAGTGAGAAAAAGTAGCTTTATACCATATTTTATTACTTTTTTGGTAGGAAATTAGATATGTTAAAAAAGAAAGAAAGCCCTTCTTCTTATGAAAAACAATGTATAACTAAACAAGAGAGAACAAAATTACAGCTAAACATGAGCAGCCACAAAAAAGAAAAGCAGCAGAAGTATCAACAATTACATAAAATACATTATATAGAGCAAAAATATAATAAATCTCACAACAACAATAAAAATATCACATGCATGAACAGAATAGTTTTCAAAGGAAAAATAAATATAAGTATGCATAATGACATTTAGTCCTTTCTAAGAAATAACAGATGTTTGAAGGCTGTCAAATCTCTGCCTTTTACAATACAATCTGCTTACCATGTCACATAAATAATAACTAGAGACAAACTCAGGCCCAACAGCACAGTCAACTATAAGGAATAAATAAAAGTGCAATAAATAAGAAAAAAGTAAACTCATAGATCACTGAAAGAGAAAAAAGAAAACAGACTGATTTAGTGAGAAATTTCAGTAAAGGTTTATTGTTTATTTCCACAATTTAAATTATAAACACATTTTCTGCTGTTGTGTACACATTATTGTGACCTTTAGGGCTGCTGAAAACGATGAAATATTTATACCCACCATGAAAAAGAGAAGGTAAAAGTGACAAAGAAATTTGATTCCCAAAGAGAAACTGTCCATCGGGAACTCAATCCAAAGATTAAGACTAACTTAGAAAATGCAAGAACACTGTATAAATTAAGATTTCTGAATAATGTATGTTAATTGCTTTTACATTAACTACTTCATCACATGGGATTTATGATCTTTTAATAATGTTGCACCTTTGTTCAAAGTATATATATACTCATTGGCCGCTTTATTAGCTAGACCTTGCTAGTACCGGGTTGGACCCCGTTTTGTCTTTAGAACTGCCTTCATTCTTTGTGGAATGCAAGGTGCTGGAAACATTCCTCAAATATTTTGGTCCACATGGACATGATGGAATCACGCACTTGCTGCAGATTTGTCGGCTGCACATACACCATATCCCAAAAGTGCTCTATTGGATTGAGATCTGGTGACTGTGGAGGCCATTGGAGTAATCATTATTGAACTCATTGTTACGCTCAAGAAACCAGTTTGAGATTATGTGAGCTTTGTGGCATGGTGCATTATCCTGCTGGAAGTAGCTATCAAAAGATGGGTACACTGTGGATGGACATGGTCAGCAACAATACTCATGTAGGCTGTTGTGTTTAAACAATGTTCAATTGATACTAAGGGGCCCACATGTCCCCCACATCATTACACCACCAGCAGCCTGAACCCTTGTTTATGCCAAAGTCTGACCCTACCATCTGAATGTCGCGGCAGAAATCGAGACTCATCAGACCAAGCAACATTCTTCCAGTCTTCCATTGTCCAATTTTGGTGAGCCTGTGCGAATTGTAGTCTCGGTTTCCTGTTCTTAGATGACAGGAGTGGTCTTCTGCTGCTGTAGCCCATTTGCTTCAATGTTCAATGTGTTGTGCATTCAGAGATGATATTCTGCATACCTTGGTTGTAACGAGTGGTTATTTGCCTTTCTGTCATCTTGAACCAGTCTGCCCATTCCCCTCTGACTTCAGCCATCAACAAGGCATCTTAATCTACACAACTGTCGCTCACTGGATATTTTATCTTTTTCGAACCATTCTCTGTAAACCCTAAAGATGGTTGTGCATGAAAATCCCAGTAGATCAGTAGTTTTTGAAATACCCAGACCAGTCCATCTGGAACCAACAACTATGCCATGTTCAAAGTCACTTAAATCCCCTTTCTTCCTCATTCTGATGCTCAGTTTGAACTTCAGCAAGTTGTCCTGACCACGTCTACATGCCTAAATGCATTGAATTGCTGCCATATGGCTGATTAGCAATTCGTGTTAACAAGCAATTGAACAGGTGCACCTAATAAAGTGGCCAGTGAGTGTATATACTATATGTAGCTTTTATGTCTTGTTTTTATACAGTTGCTATCTTTTGTTACTATATACAGGGGCGATCTATCTTCTGTTCAAAGTGGGTTTTTCTGTTAGTGTTTACTTTAAATGTTTTCATATAACTTTTTTTAATGGATATTGCAATGTAACTTTATGTACCTGAGAAACATAATTCTGTTTATAGGTTACAAGATATAAAACAATTTTTTTTTCGAAATCTAAAAAGCCAGCTCAAACGAAAAGAGCAGGAAACGAAATTTGGAAAACAAATGGACCAAAAAGTCTAGTGGCTATGTTGGAGCTCAATCTAGTCTGCCAATTTTTACTGATGTAAGAACTTTGTTCTCCTCTAGGATAGTTTTATACCTGTGTCATGCATATTTTCCCTCGCCGTATTAGCCACTTCTGATTTGTGGCTGTTTAGCACAGCGTTTTGGGAATTTTAGTTTGGGCAGTACCTTTCTGGTGACTTTGTTGATACAACCAGGAATCATCTTACTCGGGCTCAGACCCAATGGGTCTGTAGAGGCCTCGCAGGTTTCCGATCTAAGTGTGAACAGTGACAAGGAGATTGCTGCAAGCAGTGCCAGGAGTATGGGAAGTGGGAGTAACAGAGGTTTCTTGCTATAGAACTCCCTAAACTCCCCAAACAAAACAACTTTATTTGTTGTGCACTGCTGTTTGGCAAAAGAGAAAATGTCGGTGCGCTAAGCTAGTCACAGGCTCAAATAATACAAATGTATAATACGAGGCCTATCAAATAGGTGTAAGCATGCTGCAAAAACAGTGTATTGGCTGTACAATGTATACAAAAAACAAAAACTGTCTGCGCTTCTTACCCTAATAAAGTTGGCAACAAATATATAGACATAATATAAATGAGAGGTTTTGGTTATATGAATTGGCCAAAGCATAATTAAGCTCACCCTGCTGTTTGGCAGAAAAACACCCCTCTAGTGATGTCATCATGATCTGCTTCAAAAGTGATCCATGGGGTCTGAAAACACCTCATAAGGAATCTTTGGTTATGGTGCACTGCTCTCTTCTAAAGAGACTGAGTTGTTTGTAAAGGCTTGTTAGTGTGTGCAATTTTAAATGTTACGAGTAAAATGTTCTCATCTGTAACTCGCAAAATGAGCCCCTCACTAGCTACATTAAAAAAATAAAATAAAAATAAATTGTGAGGTGGGGGTAAAGTAAACATGCCCCTTTATACTCCCCCAAATCATCTGATAATGGGGATGGGGGTTTAAATGATCTACAAACCCCCATGGGAGGCAATATCCTCCACCTGTACTTCCTTCTACCCCAATTCTACTGGTAAATTTAAGTATTGCACCACCAGGGCATTAATCTAACTAGTTGGTCAAGTTCAAATTAGCAGAGGAAGGGGAAAGGGGGTTTTAAAGGACATTTATCCCCAGCATCTAGGCATTCAGCAACACCACAAAAAATGTAGGAGCCTCATTCAGCCGCTCCTAGGAGCGATTGTATTCACAATTGAATAGGCCAAAGTGCCTCAATATAAAGGCATTCAGCAACACAAAAAAAGTCAGGGGCCTCATTTGATCACTCCCTGGAGTGTTTAAAAATGTAATATAAAAGAGGCATGCAATGTTAAAGATCCAAAGCAAAGAGTTCCCAGATACAGCATAGTTGATGCTGTATCTTCCCACCAAAAAACCTGGAATGTAAATAGTTAAAATACCAGCATTTGAAATACCCTGGGATGGTTTGATGGGATACATTGATTCGGCCAGGTTAAAATATGTCCCAAATAGGACATGGGCGCAGACTGACCAGATGGCAAAAATGATCATGTGATGCACATGTTCCAAATGTGGTCTTTAAGCCTCAAACAACCTGGCAAACCTATGCATGGGTGCTATGACTGTACTCAAAGGTTGTTGCTGAAAACATAATTGGGTACTGTTTGGCAGCAACATATATGAGAAGATGTGTGTTGAAAAACAAACCACAAAATTATATTACCACAAATTATTAACAACGGCTGGTAGTAGAATAAGTGCACTGAAAAAGATAAAATACTAGCATCTGGAACACCCTGGGGCGTATAGTTTTAAACATATATGGGGTAAACTGACCTGAATGGCTTGAAAGATGTCCCAAATAGTACATGGGTGTGTGAAAGAACCCTCCATCACTGGGGCCCCTGGAGAGGCCTGAGAGCCAGCCTCTACCCTATGGACTATGGGCCCAGGCCTTGTAGAGACTTCTGTGTGTGGATACAGGGGTTCAGTTTCTGCTGATGTTGCCCATGTTTTAGCACTCAGAGTCTCAAAACTGTAACTTCAGCTGGATATCCTGTGCTAGGAAGAAGGCTGATTGTCTTAGCACTGTTAATTGTATAGGTGTGAAGTGTTTCCCCTGTTAATGTGTGAGTTAGCCCTTGTCTTAAGACCCACTGTAGGTATGACTAGGTGTCACTGCTGCATACCTAATTATCACTTACACAACAGGTAGCTGTTAATCCTGTGAGCTCCTGTTATCCCTGTGTCCTGGCCATTGTCTGTCTCAAGCCAATTATATGTCTATCGTCATTCCACGTCTACGCCCCCAATTAATGGAATTATTTATGTCTCATGTCATTCTGTCCTTCCCCCGGATATTGTGTCACAGGATTTGATCTAATTACTTCCTTCCTGACATGGTAATTAGATCATGTGATATTTGTCTTGCCCCTTTTCTTACTTGTATATATATAGCTCTGTCTTTGGTTTTAATAAAGGAATCCTGTTTTCACCCCAACATGAGTGTTGCCTGATGTTTGGGGTGGGCTGCTATGATCCTTTATTGTCCTTTTCAGGACAATGGCCATACTCTGTAGCTAAGCTTCGGATAGCCACAGTGCAAACGCAGTACTGGTGCAGCGACGTCCCCCCTTCTATCTACAATGCTGGTTCTGCCTAGCGCTGAAGGGGTTAATTGTTGGTGTCCCGGCAGGAGGAAGCAACGTTTGGCGGAAGTACCCAGTCGGGGTACAGGTCGGTCCCGTCACAGAGTACAGACCAGATTTTTTTTTTAACGGTTTTGAAATAGCAATATGCTACTTGTACTTATTGTCCTATAACTTGAATTGGGTATTTCTAAACTCAAGATAAATATTAGCTGTTTCTAAAGAAAGCCCTTCTGGACAAAATAAATAAATAAATATGTGGGTACACTAAATGAGAGAGAAGAAAATTACAGCTAAGCAGCAACACCACAAAAATGATAAAACATCCACTGTCATAAACTCATGTTAGAGTGCAGAAAAAGAGGGAAATTAAGGTTGAAGAAGGACATAGCTAAAATTCCTTACTGTTAAAAAAGAAAAAAATGGTTCAGCACTCAACTCCCAGGAAGCTGGGTGCTAGCAGCAAAAAAGGGACAGCATAAACCCACTTGAAGTATACGAACACTGAAAAGAATCCCAGCACTCCAAACAGCTTCCAATCCATAGGCTACTTTATTTAGAGAAAGCAAAAAAAAAAAAAAATCAGTATTCGGCTGGTTTCAGCCAAACCGGGCCTTTGTGTTCGTATAGCTAAAATTCTGTCATTCTCAAGTTTAAAAATGCCTTTGTATTTAAGGGTTAAAGCATTATATATATATATTATTATAGTTTGTTTATTTATAGAAGCGCTCTACAGAGTTCCGCAGCGCTGTACATGATAAGACGGAGTGACAGTGCAGCATTGGACATATAGATACAGAGTGAATAAGAAGGCCCTGTTCCGCAGCAATTTACAATCTAGGTATATATATATATATATATATATATATAATAGTAGTATATATATATATATACTGTTAAAATAAATTCTTCTTTTTCTATAAGATAGAAAAAAATAGGATGAGCTGTGAAAATTTATTTTGTCGTTTTATATACTTTTCCCCCCCAGAAATGTTTCATAAAAAACATGCACCAATGGGATATTATCCTTTTCTTCTGTAATCAAATAAGCACAAATAATCATGGTAGTTATGATTCTGTACACTGCATCTTTTATTTCTTTTGTAGGAAATTTACTTTTGAAAAGTGGTTTCTATTGAAACTGAATAACAAAAAAGCCCTCACTATAATTCTCTTTACATCAGGGACCAGTTGTTGAATAATACATTTTAACTTTTGCAGGCTACATTTTTTAAGATTTTTTTCTTGTTAAAAATCTTATTTGACAAATATTTATTTTTCTAATACTTTTTCCTTATTCAAATCACCCTCTTGGTGGCAGCAAAATACAATCTATCAGCGCTAGAGCAATATTCATGCTTAAAGGATGACAGAAGAGCAAGGGAAGCTTGTATTTAATTACGCACCACTTTCCATTCCCTCTGCATTTTAGCTAAAAAAGAAACACTTTTGAGCAATTAGTTGTTTTGCAACATTTCAAGTACATTCTCTATATGAAACTGAATCTCCACAGTTGTTTTTATGTTTGGGCTTCAGCAAGGGAACATAAAACACTAATTTGCTTATTTTAATTACTGCACTTTCACTGAACCATTTAGTACAAGTGGAGAAACATGTCAGATTATTCTAGTGTGTAGGTTAGAAGGAGCTCTTCTATAAAATGTGTGAGATGATGTGTTTGGTGTATTGGCATGTCTTGATACCCCACAACAGATTTATACAATAAGAATAATGCTTGATTTAGCCATGCATTTGCAGAAATCAGTTCTGTGGAACTTACATGCTGTTACTGACAATGGAAAACTCTAGTGATTACTAATAGTTAATTTGCACAACCTGTTTCCTATACCTTTATTTATTATTTGTATGAACCATAGATGGAGTTAATGAGCCATACCTAGATTTTAACTAGACTTGTGCATTCGTATTTGGGAGAACATGAAACCGAGCAAGAAGGGTGCGTTTTCGTTGTTCAGCCCGAATACAGAACATACGAACATGGCGACGGCAAAACATATACGAAGACACACAACACGAAGAATCTTCCTGGTCCCTTCCCCATCTAGCCTATCTTATCTACGCAGCATCGCAGGGGTTAACGGGAGTGGAAATCCGTAGGTTTGCAATGATGAGTTAAAGGGCCATACAAGCGACTCTATTGGTTAATGTCAGAGGAGGCCCCTGTCGGCTACCAATAGAGTCGCTTGCATGGCCCTTTAACTTCTGGCAGCGGAACTTGGCCTGGTGAGACTATGGTCTCCCTGCTCCAAGAGTTGAAGGTCCGCATGAGCGAATGGTCGTTCATATGGAGCTTTAACTCTTAGAGTGGGGAGACCAGTGGTCTTCCCCAGCCAAGTTGCAGCACCAGGATTTTAAAAGTCTGTTTGAGGGACACTATTGGTCGCCGGCAGGGGGCTCGTCTGCCATCAACCAATGGCAGAGGAGCTCCCTGCCGGCAACCAATAGAATCACTAGACCTTTAAGTCTTGGAGTGGGAAAACAGGCCAAGTTCCCCGTCAGGAGTTAAAGGGCCGTGCAAGCAACTCTATTGGTCACCTGCAGGGCAGGAGCACCCTGCAGACGACCAATAGAATTGCCCTGCAGGCAACCAATAGAATTGCTTGCACAGCCCTTTAACTCCTGACGGCGAAACTTGGCCTGGGGAGCCGGTTCACTTCATTGGTTGATGGCTGAGGAGACCCCCTACTGGCAACCAATAGAGTTGCTTGTACGGACCTTTAAAATCCTGGCACCAAAGCTGTTGCTTAGTGCGTACCTTGTTAACCCTGTATTAACTTCTTCTACAAAAAACGAAGAGAAAAAACATACAGGAAGAATGTACATGAATATTCCCCCGAACCGAACACAGGAATGGACGAATATTCATGGAGTACGAAGATTTTTTTCCCCACGAAGACGAACACGAAGAGTTGGCTGGTGCCCAAGTCTAGTTTTAACTGTGAAGACTGAAGAGTAGTGAATGCATTTTTGGATGTCTTCAACCTTAAAAAAGGTTGGTAATTCTAAAAGTTCCTCTAGCTGAAATGGCCGCAAATCTATATGTTGCGTATCTGGATTTCAGTAAGGCTTTTGACACTGTCCCACATAGAAGATTTATCAATAAACTGAAATCTTTGAGTTTAGATCCCAATGTTGTTAAATGGATTAGGGAGTGGCTGTGACAGAAAACAGAGGGTTGTAGTCAATGGCGTATATTCAGAGCAAGGTCTTGTTACTAGTGGGGTACCCCAGGGATCTGTAATTGGATCCATTCTGTTTAATATTTTTATTAGTGATATTGCAGAAGGTCTTCATGGAAAGGTATGTCTTTTTGTTGACGACAGAGAAATTTGCAACAGGGTTGATGTTTCTGAAAAAACGGGAAAAATAGTCAGAGCTGTGGCAGCTGGCATTTAATGTGGATTAATGCAGAGTATAGTATATTCAATACTGTCCTAACCTCAACATGTGAGGAAAGGGATTTAGGGGTAATTATTTATGAGGATTTAAAGGTAGGTAGACAATGCATTAGAGCAGCAGGAAATGCTAGCAGAATGCTTGGTTGTATAGGGAGAGGTATTAGCAGTAGAAAGCGGAAGTGCTCATGCCATTGTACAGAGCACTGGTGAGATCTCACTTGGAGTATTGTGTACGGTACTGGAGAACGTATCTCCAGAAAGATATAGCCTGGAAGAAAGACGTGACCGGGGGATATGATAGAAACAGGGAACTTACTTAAAGGGAACCAGCACGATAAAGGAAGAGACTTTATTTAAAAGGAGAAATACTACCACAACAGGAGGACATACTATTAAGCTAGAGGGGCAAAGGTTTAAAGGTAAGATCAGGAAATATTACTTTATGGAAAGGGTAGTGGATGCATGGAATAGCCTTCCAGCAGAAGTGGTAGATGTTAATACAGTGAAGACATTTAAGCAAGCATGGGATAAGCATAAGGTTAAGATATAGGAAAAGGCCAGTGACTAAGGAAAGTATTCAAATGTTGGGCAGACTGGATGGGCTGAATGGTTATTATCTGCTGTCACTTTCTATGTCTCTATTGTGGTCTGACAGTCTTGTCCTAACAAGTAAGGAAGGACCCACACCTAAGCAGGATCAGGGACCCTTCTAGAAATACAATGGAATTATCCCCTGACCTCATAGTGAATGGTATGACTGTTCTGGTCTGTCTGACCTGAGATTCTGGAGTAAACAGGCATTTCTGGATTCTAGTTTTCTGCACCAAAGTGGTCTATTGACACAAACCAGAGAGAACCTGCCTGTAATCAACAAGAGATTATGCAGATCACGAAAATCACTTGATTTCATAGTGGTACTGTAAGGCACCTACCTTGGCAGAAACGCCGGCACCGCTCACTGGCACATGAAGCAGCCGCACGCGCGCAGCCGCTTCATGAATATTTATGAGGCCGACTGGATTCCGCTGCGTCGCTATGGTGATGCAGGATGCGATCACGTCCCGGACATCGGGTACACCCCCCCCGGGCTATTTAAACCTCGTTCTACTTTCCATGGGGCTGGTCTCCAAATGTTTCAAGAGGCTGCTTTTCAGTCCCAGTCCGGCCCTGGTCATACATAAAGGAGAACGATAAGAGCGGCTTCATCCACGTCACCGGCAGTAGCATGAGTTCATCTTCGGGACTACCTCTAGCAGTTTACATGGATGACATCCTCATCTGTTCTCCTGACTTACCATCTCATTGCTAACACGTCTGCAGTGTTCTTGCCCATCTAAGATCCCACAGCCTCTATGCGAATCTAGAGAAATGCTTCTTTGAGGTACAAATGATTGTGTCCCTGAAGTACATGATCAGTATTGAAGGGTTCAAAATGGATTCCGGTCAAGCTCCATGCCACCATAGATTGGCCATGACCTGTTGGCTGAAACCTTGCAGGGGTTCCTAGGCTTTGCAAACTACTACCGGAATTTCATAGGAGATTACTCAAGGATCACTTCTCCCTTGGCAGCTCTAAACAAGAAAGGGAGTGATGCCGAGTCCTGGCCACCAGAGGCTGTTGAAAGTAGGGTTGGAGCTATCTTGTCCCAGGAAGACACTTCCTGGAAGGGGCACCAGTTCCAACCAGTTCCAACCCATATACTTACTGATCATAAGGACAGTACATATAGAACAGTGCCTAAATCCCCGGGTTCTTCTCCTTTCCTGTTTTCCATTTGTCATCTCTAATCTTCCGTGATCCAGAAAAACCACGGCAGATGCCCTCTCTCGAATGTACACAATGCCTGAGGAGGAGATCCAGAAGACAGAACCCATCGTACCCATAAAGCAGGTGTTGGTGGCCATGCGCTTCAGGGGTCAAATACTGCTTCTGGACATCTTCACCAGATTACAGATCAAGGCTCTGTCAGCTCTATCTCCGGGAAAATGAAAGATTTCAGCTAAACATAGGAGGGCAGTATTGCAACTGTCACATAGGTCAAAGACTGCATGACATTCTGGTGATGCACGTATCAGGGAACTGGCCTCCCATAACTTTTGCTGGCACTAGATGTGCAGCCTGCAAGGTCCCTAGGGTACATCTAGCAGGGCTTCTTCAACCTCTCATACAGCCAGTTAGCAATGGACTTCACAGTTCACCTGCTAGTTCCAAGGAGAATATTGTGATCTTCATGGTCACGGATTGCTTTACTAAAATGACACACATGGTTCCCCTCATGGTTACCTATGGAGCACACAATACGTGGCACGCTTCTTGCACAAATTTGCCAAGGCAATGAGAATCTCCCTTGACTTCTTATCATCCCCAGTCTAATGGGGCTACAGAGAGAGACAACTATCATCTAAAGCATAAATGAACACCAAGATGACAGATTGGACCTCCTTTCACCTGCAAAAAAAACGTGGTTCAAGAGTCTACAGGGAAGACACCATTCGACTGCCTGTATGGGCTCCATCCACAGCAATCCGCAGGCGCATGTCCAAAGTCACTCCTTTTCTCCTCCTCAGCCCTATATAACCCTATGAATAACATTACACCCAAAATATTCAAGCCAAGGGGGACTTGGTTGGAGGCCAAAGAACAAGGCATGTCCCAACAAGGCATTCCTTAGTTCCATAATTAAAGTATAGTCAGGGCTGGTGCTAGGATTTTTGCCACCCTAGCCAAAACACAATTTTGCTGCCCCTGGCTCCACCCCCCACCAGTCCCTCCCCTTTGCCACACCCAGTCCTCCCCATAGTGACCGCGAGCCGCAGCTGTGCTTCTAATGAATGGCCGCAGGCGCCTACTTTGCCTATAGGTGTCGCTGGCCCTGAGTATAGTTATATAACTGGTAACTTAGGCGAAAATGGTGAACAACCTCTGTTTAGGGTGCCTGGTCAGCATTACAGGATAGAGGGGCAGCCTGCATCACAGAAGAGAAGCCACAGTGGCGACTCTAGAAACAATATAATGGAGGGGCACATAAGATACCATAGTCAAAACTGGGGGGGCATTAATAATTTCCACCATTAACTCATTACTGAAAAAACATATATATATATATATACACACATATACACACACATACATAATACTTGGTCATTCAACATGGGAAGCCTGAAGCCCCAATTTAGTGCGACTAATCCTTGAAATAAATATTATAGAGTAAATAACACAATACCTTATCTTTTCCACTAAATTATTTCAGGGCCTTGAATGTTTTGTCCCCTGAAGTCACTACAAATTCAGGAGGGCGTTTTATCTCTGGAAAAGTAAAAATGAAATAGTTGCTACTGTAAATTAAGTGTCAGGAAACAGATAACCAAACACACACACTAGGACAGGCTTTTCCACACCGACACCCAGACACACACACACCAGGACAG
>VKOC01004661.1:0-16431 GCA_009364415.1 Spea multiplicata
ATGATGGCTGTGCCCCTTAAGTAAACCCCCCCTTTGCAAATGCATGGAGGGTTAGCTAGGGAGATTTCCAAAAGAGACACTACATAAAGTAAAAGGGACCACAGAGCAGTCACATGCATTAAAGAGCATATGATGGCTGGAGTGTCCCTTTAATCGAGCTATAACTGGATGGAGTTCCAGCCTCTCCTTCTAAACAGTTCACAGTCTTTGGAAAGTTACACGCTTTACATATTAATAACTATGAACAACGAACATATCGGTATATATTTAATCTGCTAGCCACAGATCAGTAGCTTTAACCGGATTTTGTCAATGCCACAAGAGGTGCTTTTGAATTAGGACTGCAGATACCGTCACTGTCACCTCTTCTAGTATAACTACCGGTACATTCATTTTTTCAGTCAATTGTTAAACAGTGTTGGGACTTTCGTTTAAAATTCACCTCCTGGAAGCTGGTATAGTTTAGGTGACAGCCATATAAACAGTTTACACTTTACCCAGGGAAACCTATATATTTTTTATTCAGGACAAGTAAATCTATTCATAAATACATAAGTTATGGCAAAATCACATGATATAAATGCAAAACTTTTAATTGGCCCTCTATTCTTTCCCATAAATAAAGTAAAAGTAAGACGTAGTGGCACATTAGATGTCGATGTACTGTAGGTGACGGCGCAGACTATGATGCATACTTTAGAATTCAATAATCATGCTTAAGACACAAAAAGAATAAAATGTACAGATTGACAAGTTTTGTACCTGTAGTGCACAAGCAGTATATATTTTATGTATTAAATTATTATTGAGAGGAGGGTTTTTGGAGCAAAATGTGTCACATACCCGATCCCTGCACGGTCTAAATGCCGCGATCTGAAAGCGAAGCTGCTGATTGGCTGGTGCCACGTGGCTTTTTCTCATGCATACTGTATGGATGGAGGTAAGATGTCTCCATTGGATCCTTCATGTTTGAGATATGTGGTTGGCTTCTGGGGTCAACTTGTATGGGGGCTCCATAAATCTGCACTTATAGCTTTTATACCCCCCATACCCTCTTAGCTCCTTTCCTCAGTCTCCCTGCCCTGCATGTTTACTTTCATATCCCCCTTACTAGTCTTCTCTCACCACTTCTGGTTTTTTCCCCCCACTATCTCAAACCCGAAATCAAATAGATCGTATACAGCTAGAGAGCAATAAGTCCAAACGCTTGGTATTCCCAATGTATTATTTACAGTGGATCAAAATGCTATTTCCTTAAGTGTTCCAATTGTATTTGTTTTTTAAAACATTTCTGTTACAGGAAATATTGGAAACATTTGAGCCTTTTAAGATAACGTTTCAATTCAAAATCTTTCCACAGCCTGCGTACAGTCGAGTCCCGATCACATTAGTTCGCGATCACCTGTCGCTGTCATCAATTCTTTTTATAGAGCCCACAGATTCTCCAGTTTCTGTGTGTGTCATTTAAGAGGGCGCACGCAGTCAGTTTACTGTAGAGACGCTTCGTTTAATACGTGACTTGCGATAAAACCTCAAATAATTATACAGCTCACGAAGCCGGGGACAGGCACAGTAAATGTCGTACCGTGAATGTTGACCTTTTGTTTGGGAGCAAGAAAATACGTGCAATGCGTGGAACGTGAATGTGAGAAGGTTTTGTTTTTGCCGGGGAAATCCAGCTGCCCGGATGGCCCGTGGCTAGTACATTTACACAACCTTCGACCTGTCTAATAATTCCAATCGGATCAAATTCTACAAGAAGTCAGGTTCATTTGGTGGAACCGTACAACACACATAAGCAGTCTGATTTTCTGTTTTTTAAGGGTCTCTTTCTTGACTTTTTATTTTCAATCTTTTTCTTGAAAACATATTCCTGGCGCTGAAACAGAAAAAAATTAAAGAATTAAAAAAATCAAGACAATGTGCTTTTCTTTTCAAAATATGAATTTTGTATCATTGCTGCTCATTAATATTTATATATATATAGGGTTACAATCAATGATTGGGTCCCTCGCCTTATATGAGTAATAAAGCCTTGCAATAAAAATGTCCTCTTTCCTTTACCAAATATTAAGTAATTTCCTATATATGGCATCATGAGATGGTGAAACACAATAAATTATAAAGACAAATTTAAATTGAGCCAGAAGGTGTGGATGGTACTTTAAAACTTTGGAACACAGAAATGTTTGGTGTTAGGTCTTCTAGATTGTAAGCTCTTTGAGCTGGCCTCTGCTTGCCCTTTGTTTCTGTAGGTCCCAGTTTGTATATGATGCACTACTTGTTATGTGCTGTTTGCCCCCTGTCACACCTGGGGACTTACCATTAGGCCACCAAGCTTCACTAGGTGGTCGGGATTCAGTAGCTATCCCAACATAGTCTTAAGTGGACGGGAGTAGGAGGGCAAGTGGTTGAGGAATGGCCAAGGACCAAATGCCACTCCGTAGCCCAGAGAAAAAGGAGAGTGACCCAGAAACCTGAGGAAGCAGAGCTTCACCTGGAAACTCTGGGTTGAACCCAGAGGGGTTTTCGCGTATGTCCTTTGTACAGTTACTTTAAAAACATGATGGTCATATATAAATCAAGACAAAAATAACTAGAGGGCCAAATCAATGTTTAATTATAACTTAATACTTCTACAATTAGTTATTTTGACATAGAAAGTCCAATATGTGGATGTTTGCTTATGTTTCTTAACCACAGTAATTAGATGTTGTTCTATGACTAATGTCCTGTCCATGTTATAAATGTAAACAGCTTATCACGTTACCTGTTACTCAACCATAGTGATAAAGTTATATAACCCTGTCTGGGTGGTGGCCACGGTATATTTAAAGAAATAATACTCCCGTGTCTGATTACAGAGTGGCATAGTTCCCAACTCAGAGTTAACAAAACATCAAATGGCAATATGGGTTATACTGGAGGAAACACGTCATTTCTCCATTAATTGTATTTAGAAGAATTAAGGGCAAGTAGAAAGAAAAGATGCTTAGATTAATTATGGTGTGTTTACTATTTCACAATAAGCAGACATTTAGAAATGTCCCACATTAGAGACCACGGTTCACACCAAGAAAGAAGCCCTGTACTCAATGAATCTCATGTCAGGGCACCAGGGAATCAGAGCCAGGCCTATAATACAGAGCTAATGCCATTCTAAATTGAGGGGATGAGACATATGGCTGGGCTGGTTGGTTTTTTTTTTGTGTACGATACATTTGCGTGGCATCCAGACTGACCTGTGTGATACGCTCATAAACATTTTAATGAACTAAATCTCGTTTGAGAAGATGCCAGGCAAGGAACATTCCGTGTGTGCCTTCAGTTAAGGATCCTGCCCATGTTACATACTCACTTTGCCAACACATACATGTTACATATATCAACATGATATCAACATTCTGGATTCCCAAACATTGGCTTGTTTATCTTAGCCTAACTAACTGAGCACTGCAGGTTATGTTATGTAAATTACGTTTTGTAATATAGTACGTAACAATACTAAGAAAATATGGTACTTTGGTGTCTCAAAAGCTGTAGAGCTGTAAGCCCACTGATGACTAGCTATCTATAGCTATATATGTTGAGATCTTTGATGTTGATGTACCAACAACCAAATGTATACAAAAATGAAACTTGTGGATATGGACCAGAAAATAATGTTCTTATACATCAAAGTAGGGATGTAGGATCCAGTGGTCTTCTCCATGACCACTTGGGCTGAGATGTAAAGTATAAGAGATTGGCACTCAAACCTGGAGGGGACATCCTAAAATACTCCTAGGGTCATGCCTAGAGCCATGAGATTTATAGTTCCGCGTACGTGGTATTCCTCCACCATTCCTAGCACCATTCTCTCTATTGCAGTCCACTGCTCTCCTTCTCGACAACCTTTTCCTTTTTATACACTCTCACACTCTTCTCCTCCGTCATTTTACAAGTAGGATGTTCTATGTTAAAAGTAACCACTGGTGGACATAAAGGTGACGCATTGCGGCCAACTCTGTAGGTGATGGATCCTTTTGCTCTACCTTAAAGTCGTATCTTACAAAAGATATTTAAGTGCAGACAACTGAGCCCTTGTGCTTTCTTAAAATACAGGTAACAGACTTGGTATCTAAAACTCAAGGTGTGCTTAACATATCTCATTAACTCAACTGAACATGTTATAATTTACAGTTAAAAAGCATTCGGATCATTCGATTGAAGATGTAGAGGATTCCATGTTCAAAGACAGAACTGCATTCAGTGACACTGCAGACTTACAGACAATCTTATTTTAGACAGTGTTGAATTGTTAATCTCTCAAATCTTTAGCAACATATTCAGCAGTGTTGAATTGTTAATCTCTTCAGTCTCTCCTAAAATGATCAGAGTCATTTATTATCACTTTGTTTCTTTGTAAAATTATTATTATTTATTGTTTTATATAGCGCCATCAAATTCCGTAGCGCTGTACAATGGGTGGACAGGACATAACAAGTCGTATGTAACAGAACAAATTGACTTACAGAGACAACAGGTGAGGAGGGCCCTGCTCAAACGAGCTTATTACAATCTAAAATGCTCTGCAGGTTGTCTTCTTTATTTAATTAAATGTTATTTAAAACTGGCATGAGTATATCGATACTCATGTCAATAGTAACATCCTATTAAAGACCTAACTGTCACAGAACACATGGTCGGAGTCACTGTCAGGAAGCTGCCATCTTGTATTCACCCAGTGGGAAGGGGTAGATAGAGGCAACAGCACACATGGAACAAACCTCGCAAATCCTGCGCTGTAGGAGTTAAGCCTAAATTTCTAACTTGAGACTTATATAAAATATTCATTTTATAACAAATACTATACCAAAGTTTAGGTGCAGCCCATGGAGGTGAGACAGTGAGGTCATCAGATGCAGTCAGTTAGAGGCAGCAATATATTATCAGCATATAACCCCGTTTTGATAACCTTCACCTAGAAACCCTGTATTATACCGGTAAATTTTCATATACTAGTTGCCAAAAGCTCCAGGGTCAACATAAAAAGCAATGGTGAAAGAGGGCATCCCTGTCTAGTACCATTTTGAATTGAAATTGGTCCTGAATTAATAGGATTTTATTAGAGGCACATAATAGCCTAGACAAACTCTGCATGAAAATTAAATGCAATAATACAGAAACCATATAGGACCAGTTGAGCCGATCAAAGGCCTTCTCAGCATCTAATGACACAAGAAACCATGGAGTAACTGTGCTTATTGACAAATAGAAAATGTCAATACATTTATGAGAATTGCAATGCATATTTAAGGTGTGTCTTACCATTGACTTATAAGGATGCAAAATGATATCTTCCTCCTGAGTAGTACCGTATTTACCTTCAACTCTGTCCTAACTCAGGGCATCACCATTAGTCAGACCCTCCATGGCACTGTCCTTACTGTTAACTGTCCGTATATGATGTCATGGTACTCTTCTCCACTGTGTTAGTGGGCTAATTGGGGAGATCTATGGTAGCTGATTGCTCCCATTAGTGTTCTGTGTTTATAGACAGGGTTACTATTAGGACTTGACTGTGCCCAGACAGGAGGGCAAATACTTGTTGCGTGGTGATACTAAGCCCTTGCACATTATTAGTACATGGTCCTAGTGCTAATTTATTTTTTGTTTGTGTTCCTGTATTTTGTCTGCGCCATTTCTGTGTAACTTGCTTTTAACTTTGTTTTGTTGTTGTTGTTTTTCAGCCAGCCTGCAGAGACGTCTGCATGTAGCTCACGTCCCTCTGCACCGTCCTAATCATGAATCCCTTAAGTATAGTTTCCCTGGTTCTAATCCATGTACCAACAGCCTCCGTGTGTCACAGCTGCCTGGCTTAGAGCCCCACATACCCGAGCACTCAGCCCTGTAAGCTCATACATAAATCCTGGCCTGAAAACCATAAGTCCACAACGTTCCCTGTTTGTAACAAAGGCACATTATTTTTTTGCCATTCATGCTCTTTTTGTTGGCGTGCATTGTGAATGATGAATGAGTATCACTAAATGTTAACCCTGCTCAGCTCCCACCGATTTTTCTTTTCTGTATTTGTGCCTGAGTACACATGGAAATTTATGCCTGGTAGGTAATGCCCAGAGCCAGTGCCAATCAGTAACTTTATATATATAATTTACTGTATATGATATAAAGCATAATATAAATAATGAGGAGGCGAGTAATGAAGTATTTGAGTGAACTATATGCATATAAGACAGAAATGTATTTATACAAACTGGGTACATTTAAAAAAATATTATTCATAAACCCCTTTTCTTAGTCACCCTTCTTACAAGTCACCCATTCCATTTTGCTTGCATGCCCCCCCTCCATTAAAGGCAGGAATTTAGCAGGAATTCTGGTTTCACATTTCCCACCATCTGCTCACTGTAGATTTTGGAACTGTCAAAACAAACGACTCATCAAGTACATTCATTTCAGATTTCAGTTAATCAATCTTGCACCCCCCCGCCCAAAATTTAGTTGAAGAAAATTAAGGGGGAAATTAAAAAATGTTTAATAGATATAATATATATACCTTTCCTATCACTCCTAACCTAATGTTGACATTTCCTTTGGGTATTTTCCTTTGGGTTAGCATTACCAAACATTTGGCTGCGTTGACCTGTGGGTCATGACCTCGCGGATGCTATGCTTTGGTGTGGTTAAAGAGGAATGCTGCGGCAGGGCTTCAGTATGGCTATTTTAACAGTATTTGACATTGAAAGGTGACAATGTTAAAAAAGCCCAAGACAAGTTCAAATTTAGTAAGATAATTATGTCAGGAACACTTAAGGTCAATCCATTAATGTTATTGTAGGCTGGAGACCTTTTCTAGTTCACCTGTGAAAGACAACGTATGGATTTTGCAATAGGATTGCTTCTAAACACTCTTTATTTGTTTAATTATCTTTTCTTACGTGGTATAAATTATTCCTTAGGATAAACATTTATGGGTATCTGGAAGGGTCGAACTTGAAGGATTAGTGTCTTTTTTTGTTCAACACAATGGAGCTATCTTAGATTTGTCCAAAGGAAAAATACATTTTGGAAAAGGGCAAGTACCGTAGTGATTGTAGTGAGATGTCTCTAACTACAACCCACCTTTTTAGTTTTTAATGTGTGCCAGGGTGAAAAACGGGCTATTCTCCCCATCAGTGCTTGCCAAGACTGGCATCACCATAATCAAATCATGGCTCATGTAGGTTCTTGATTTCTTCAAACAACATTTTGCTAAACCTATTGGCGATTTCATAAAAGTATCAGGCTAACCTCTGCCACCTTCATTTCTGTGCATACAACAAGGTGTCAGAAATTAGCGATGTCCCTTGCAAACTGTGGTTGGGCACAGTTATCACGGGAATGTTACCCTGAACCAGGAATGGTGATTCATTCTGCCAATTATGCCCTTGGACAAGTTGTTACACGGACATGGTTAACAGATATATTCTGGAACTTAAAATAAGCATCATATACCATTAAAGGGACGCTCCATCCATCGTGTTAAATAATCCTATTCTCTTTTGCACTGAGGGGTTCTTCAGAATCCTCCTTTATGCATTTGTCTCTTTCCTAGCCCCCTTCTGCGTTCAGCCTTTATGTAGCTGATAGTGATGCAAAAAAACCCCCGGAATGCTTAGGGGAGAGTGCAGCTTTTCCTTACGGTTATGGAGAAATATACATGTGTTGTCTGCCACATTGTAACATGCTTCTATTTCTCCTATTTTTTTAAGAAGCCCTACAAAGTCTTCAACTATGTTTTGCAAAACGTCTTTCAAGTGCATTGTTGTATCTGCAAGCTGGAGTCGATTCCTGAGAAGACAATGTATATGATAACCACATCAACAACTAAAAATTTATTTTCCATGACACAATGATGATTTGGATATTTGATGCCTGTGTCCAGGCTTTTCCGCTTAAAGCGAAATGCAATTGGTCGATATATATATATGGAAGGACACCTCATGGTACTCACAGAGCGAGGCTGCTAAGTACTGAATCATATGTCTACATCATACGTCTTCCATAGCATCACTCAGTACTTAGAATCATAGAATTTGACAGCAGAGAAGAACCGGCCCTAGCCGGCCCTTTTTCCTGATATAAAGACCCAGACATTAATCAATCTTTGGTCTTGTCTTAGGTTCAGGATAGCTTAATGTCTGTCTCGTGCATGTTTAAAGTCCCTCACTCTTTTAATCTCTACCAGTCCTAAAGTAAAACATCCTTACATTACTTCTAAAACCCTGACTTTCTTTTTTAGATGTTGTTCTCTCCTCCAAGTTATACATATTGAAATGACTTAGCCTTTCCTGATCATTTTTATCCTACAAAGCAGTTATGATTTTTGTGTCCCTCCTTCTTCCTGCTACTAATGCCCCTCACTGTACAACCCAGCGGCCTGCCTGCTTTTTGCGACACTTTATTGCCTGCTTTAATTCCTCAGAAATAATATAACTACAGGGTTGCCATCTGCCTCTGGAAGCAGCATCAGCCCAAGCAATGTGCGCCGGGAGCTTAATAAAAAGATCACTGTGCACAATGCCAAGCATCGGCTAGAGCGGTGTAAAGCTTATCGCCACTGGACTATGGAGCAGCGGCCACACCTGTTTCCCTGGACAAAGGCCCCTCACGGGGCCACAAGAAGAAGTACAGGCTGTGCATGTTATGACCATAGTACTGTAATTGAATTGAGCAGTGCATACACAAAGGGGCCGTAATCCACTACAATCCCTAGACACTGGCGAAGGTATGTACAAATGTAAAACTCACATTGTACAAAAGCCCCGACCGTAACCTGGTATTTGGCTTCATCTCATTTCGCAAGCATCTTGGTCTACTAAAAGGGATCACATATTCTGCATTGGACGAAATAACATCTTAAAATATGAATTACGTTGTCTGACAGACGCTTATTTGCTTCTATTAGTACCTGTCAACTGGCTTTATATTGCTGTGGACAGGAGAAACAGCAGCTGCACAGCTAAAAATTAAAAATAGACTTTGGAAGTAAATTGATGTAAAATGAAATGATCGTGGCATGGATTGTAAAGTGTTTTTGCTTGCGGCTGTGTGGTCAAACGTTACGTGACATCACGACCAATTAATTATCAAAGCTCCTCCCACTAACCAATTCATTTTCCTCCCTCCTCCCTGAAACTATTTTAGTCCTAACACAGGGATTAGAATTCCACAGGACAGGCAGAAGGTCTACAGATAACGAGAGACAATACCCCAAGTGCTCCTACAAGCTTCCAGAGCGCAGGTAACACTCACGCCTTTTTCACTCCCTGTGTGAGTTCTTGATAGATAAGAGTAAATATTATCGACCTAATTTATTGTCTCCGGTAATTTCCGAAAAAAAGTTCATCTGAAAACTTTTTTTCCCAAAATTTTGTAAGCAGTGGTTTAGGTTGGCTCATAATTCTTGCATATATACCAGTTTGTCCATAGGTGCCGTCTTGAGTTATTGGTCTGGCTTGGTAGTTTTGGTTCTTATCCAGTAAGTAGTTACAAAATACATGAAAAAAATAAAGTACAGAAGAGTAATTTACAAAATGGCCATGTTAATGTCATGTTAATGTCATGTTAATATCACGTTAATATCAGTACCAGTTTACTCTTAAGTTGATGTAACACGGTTCATAATGTCATCAGCCTAGGTTTGGAAAGGGCTTTTTTGGAGCTAGATGGATGCTCATGACCTTCAAGTGTTGAATGTAGATCTCTGTAGAGTACTGCTTGAGTTTACTGCCTGAGCTACTTGCTAAACTTTAATCAGGAAGGCAAGGTACGTGAAAATGATGTCAGGATAAGTACAAGGACATTGTTGAGTAAAACCAATATAAGATGGTCCGTGACATTTTGTTTATTCTAAACATTTATATATTTATATTCAAGAAGGAGCATTCTTAAACCATTAGGATAAAACCTAGATTAATGGACAGGCTATATTATTTCGATGATTCTTGTGGGTCCATATAAGTTATGAAGGTGGTTTCATCATGTTTGCAGTATGCCTGAATTTGGGGCAAAATCTACTAGAGTTTCTTCTTGTAGAACAAATTGATCATTATCAGATTGTGCAACTAGTGGAAGCTCTGAGTAGAGTAAGCGTGATGCTGAAGAGGAAATTGTTGCCGTTATAGTAGGAGTGTATTTTTGCTTGATGAGTGTTATATATTAGAAAGGCCAGGGCAAGTTGTTAATTTGCCAATTTAAACATTTTTAACTTCAGCCTATGGTCTAAGTTTGGAATCTTTAAGCATGAAAAAAATGCATAGAAAGATAGAAATTGAAGGCATATTCGGCCCATTTTTCCAGACGTTAATCAGTCCTCAGTCTTGTCTTAGATTCAGGATAGTTTTATGCCTATACTTGTTTAAATCCTCTCATTTCATCACCCTCTACTACTTCTGATGGGAGGCTGATCTAGTATTTATCTAACACCCTCTCTGTAAAGTTAAACCTCCTTACATTACATCTAAGCCTACGACCCTCTAGGTTAAGACTATGACCTCTTGTTGTAATATTTCTCCTTCTTTGAAATAAGTTTCCCTTCTGTACTTCATGTTTCTATTGCACCTCCCCTCTCTCTTCTCTCCTACAAGCTACAGATAATGCGTTCCCTTAGTCTATATTGACTATATTGGTGCCTGTCCTCTGAACTCTCTCCAATGTGTCAATATCCTTCTGGAGATGGGGTCTCTAGAACTGTAAGCAATACCTCTAGATGAGGTCTGACCAGAGATCTTCGTCTTCCCACTAATTTCTCTAATTATACGTTTTAGAAACCTCACATTAAGGCAATGCTAGGATGCTTGTTTTATTCATCTGAATGAATTCGCTGGGATTTATAAATGACATCTCTGATCAGCCTCCAGCCTAATGCAGTTCATGGATCATAAAACCGAATCCAACCATCCAATGCCAAATTTCTCAATACATATCACAGGAGAACACAGTGATCCAATGATGTGCATCTCGGAGAGCTGAAGGGAGAAACTCATCTTAAAATCAATGTAAAAAAAAAGATAAAGAACATATTGCAGCTTTGTTACAAATCCCATTTGTAAATTAGAAAAGATATCTCGACTGCAGGCCGTAGCTTTCATCATGCTCGGCCGACGTAAAACACCTTGCTAAATGTATATTGATGACATAAAGTGGACTCTGCTGTGGACTGCATCTCCCATCAGGGGCAAGTCGCCGGTGCTGTTGCCCACCTGGTGTACTGACGGAGACTGCCTGTTACCGGATGGTCAGCTTTTGCGAGACACCAAGATGCTGGTCTGCATTTTAGTATCAGGACTGCGGTTAGCGTGGGATTATGAAGTGTACATCATGCAATGTTGTTTCCAGGGTGGTTATGCTGGCATATGGCTTCAATTACTGTTGGATAGATAGATCTCTAGTTATGTGGACCCTTCGTCGTACTGTGCTGGGATTTCTTTCTCTGTTTTCACGCTATCACCATTGGCATGACCGAAGGATGATAGTCATTGCTTTACAAGGTCCTGTTTCTGATATTGCAGGAGATATTCCAGACTGAATTCAAAGCTGACAAGCAAATAATTAACACACTAATTAAAGGAACAATTGTGTCATGTTTGACAGCATTATTCTTGTATATCATATAACAATCCCATCCCAAACCCAACAAGCTAAAGGATGCTGGCAGAATACAATCCATAACCCTGCATCTGGGGTAGAAAGCCATGGGGAGAGAAACAACGGCCGTGCATACATGTCCAGTATAAACTCTGCAAACAATCAGCATACATCGCTAAAGCGAACAAGCAGTGCTAGCAGTGTGCATATGACATCATACTTTTACAATTAGGGACTATTGGCTTAATACAGCTTTAAAACACAGCTTGTGCATAACTACGTTACTTTTTTGTAGAGTTTGTCAACCTACCATGTAAGAATAATTTTCTATAATATTGCTTGGTATTCCATGGGTTTGAGGGTCTTCTTGGTTAAACAAAAATTGTGTATTCTTTTGTTCCACGTGGAACAAGGAAAACAGACTGTTGTGAGACCAGGTACCACGTAACAGACCCATAACAAGCAACGGGTAAAGGTTACATTTCCAGCTGTCTCGGGAGAATGTTTACATAGATTTCTGCTCTAGAACATCTTATCATCTAGTCCTGCAGCCATCAGGCAGGTGGAATCATTTATTTAACTGAAATCATTTGTCTATGGAACCGCATTTAGGAAAGACAATTCATTTGTGTCTAAAACACTTGATGTTATATTAAAGATGTACTGAAATGTTTTTTTTAACATGAAATATAAGGGAAACAGTAATGATTCAGGAGGAGTGCAGTATTGAGGGCTACTTTTCACCATGGTGTTCTACAAAAGAACAACTAGATATGGAAGCTAAAGGGTTATTTGTAACTCATTAATGACTTACCACAAGCAATGATATACTGTATGTATTTCCCTTTTTATTAACATAATGTTTCCTACCTAGCATAGAAAATTAATAAGATTTACTTGATTTTTTTTTTTGTCTTTGCCCCGACGAAGAGCCTGTGTGGCTGAAAGGTTGGCAAACTGAATAAATATGTTTTTTCATATTCTAACTAGCCTGTACAATATATATATATATATAGTTATTTTGATCCCAGCACAGCAGATCTTTTTATGGTGTGAAACTGCCATTTATAATTCTCATATACATATGTAAATATTCTTTTATAGATTACTCTTTTATATAGAGTGTGAGATCTATGCCTCAGGTGGCACCTTGGTGCTGGGCTACTTGGAGATGCTGTAAGAATCGTGACCATAACCTGGCGCTCTCCGTCAGAAAGGTTAAAAATATTGAACTAGCAGTAAATGCCATAAGGAGGTGCTGAGAGATAAGTGGGTAATCAGAGCCTTTGTCATACTATTTTTTCTTCTTGGAATGATACGTGTTAACAAGCAGCTGCTACAGTTCAATGGAAACACCGGGGGACTTCTGTACCATGATGAGTGAGAGGTTGAGCAGGCTGTACGCCATTCTTCATCTTGAGTGGATGCGATGTCCACTTTAAATGATACTCATATCTACCTTGATAGATATGGGTATATTAATAGCTGTATGTGCGGTACCATGTGTCCCTACAGGCCTGAGCTGCCCACAGAATAGCATGAGCCATGAGTTGTTATAAACTAGGGTTGTCTCACCACTTAAAGCTATCTCCAGTGATCATACCCACCAAATCCCTCTGTGTAAACAAAGCACATCATGTTTCTTCTAACAAATTACTTACTTACATAGCTCACAGTCTTGGAAAATACCTACATACTACTAAACTTTTGAGGTTTATGATGTTTGCCTTTTCTGCAATTCCAGCAAAGTAGATATTCGGCTAAATGGGCATAAACTATGGCATGTCCTAAAAAAAAATACACAACACGTACAAAAATATCAGTGATGATGGGCATCTGCCAAGCTCAGTAGTAAGAGTGATGGAATCTGCCAGAACAGATTAAGTTGAGAGGAACGCGCTGCTGTCTCAGCTATGCCAAGTTCCCCATTAGTTGAGAAGCGAATCTGGGATCTACTCAACAAAGGCAGAGATGGCCTGAGAACAGCCCAAGAAGAGAAGATGTCACATCGGGCTATTCCCAAACATGTCCACATTTCAAAGCACCTTAGGTAGCGCGGGATCGAATTTCGAAAACCTTGTGGAAGTTTATCACCATTTTTCAAACTTGGCCCTTGTGATGTGCTAACCCTTCACAGCCTAAGTGAATAAATGTGGACCAATTATGTGATAATTTGGGTAAATACTGGATTCAGCAAGTGCACACGCTGAATGTATATTATTATTATTATTAGTTGTATTGCTCTTGTCATGTCATGTGTTTCTAATTATGGCCAGATATGCGTAGACAAGCATTAATATGTCTCTGGCATGTTTTTAGGCGAGACACCCTTGGTCAAGAGTGCTGCAAGCAACAGCAGGCTAAGGAAGATAAGCCAGGGTTCCAGTTTCCAGACACCTCCAACTCTCACAACCCTGCAAAATGGAGCGATCAACACAGGAGCTCTTCCTCAACTTCATGATCGTCTTAATCACCGTTCTGCTTATGTGGGTCCTAGTGAAATCCTATCAAAGCTAATGGACAAACGCTACCATGGGTGAAATCTGGTGTCTCAGCAGAAATCCGGGACAAATCCCTGTCTGTGTGTAGTAACAACAAAGCTCTATGTTCTATGGCTAAGAGCATAGCGTTGCCAGCATCACTTTACAATGATATCAGTGCTCTGTGGATTTACTGCACTGTGCATGCGAAAGAATGAGTGTCCCTGCCATTTAAACAGAGAAGAATTGTTTAGTCTGCTAGTGAAACTGAGCAAATAAAAACAGATTACTTTTATGTCTATGTGAATGGTTGCTGAAAAATGGTTTGATAAAAATCAAATCCCACAATATCAGATTTCTATGCAGTCACCATCTAAATGAATAAAGATCATAACCAAATCTGAATATTTTGATACGGTTATTTCTATAATGCAGATTTCTTTTATTACACAACTACACATATGGATCTGCTTATTTCAATGGTTACTAGCATTTTTTTAATAATATATTTATAAATTATAAAATATATTTATAAATATATATATATATATACACTCTTCCAATGTTTTTGTACTCAACTTCCAAACAGTTCTCCAGCAGATATTTGGCCCGGGCGCAGCTCAACTCTAAATATTTAAATTTCCACAAAATGAAGCACTCACAAAACTTTTTTACAATTTTACAGATCAATGTTTTAGTTCCCACAATGGACTTTTATGAAGACAATACTGATGTGAAATACATAATGCAAGACATAAGCATTCTCACTTGAACCTATTTAGTGAATGAAACCAAACCTAAATGGGAAGTGATGTCAGAGGAAAGATTTCCACGGTAACGTAACCGCCAATGTGTAGGAAATTTAAAGGAATAATTTGCTGATATAAATGTTTATATCATATAATAACACAACTATACATATATTGTTAAAATATAAGCAATTTGCCTGCATATGTTTGTATATATCGGAGTATTTGACAACATAACCAGCTAAGGACAGGACCTTAATAACAAGACACGAGTTAATGTCAAATTCTATTTCTTGCAACACATCTTGGAATTTGGGATTTTAACATTTCAGCAAATAAATGCTAATATTACTGCAACAACATATTTACACAGAGTGTCTTTTGTATGAAAGGTCAGATTAATAAATGGAAAGAAAGGGGTGTTTTATAAAAATATTAGTTTTACATGTATTATTGTCTGGGCCTTTGGCTGCCTTCTAGAATACACAGTTTTTTGGCAGGCCAAAAGTGTCACATCGGCCCCGGCAGTAATTTGGGGGACAGGTCTGGGAGACCCCAAAGTTTCTTGGCACACAAATGGACCTTTTCATGTTTGAACAGTGAGATCGACTTCAGGTATGAAATGAGTATACAAATCAGTCCAAAATAATCATGTGTGAGGCCACCAGATGAATACATGCCGCCCCGTTTGCCCAATGTGGGCCTGAACTGTTGTGAGTAGCACAATCTCCCATAATCTCCCACTTTTATAGAAGAGAGAATCCTATAGCTCATTATTGATACTGCCGGTGTGGCCAATTACAGAGAAAAAACCCAAGTAAGGAATTCCAGAGAATAGGTACTGGACAGGTAAACGACGGGGTACAAGAGAGGGAATAAGACGTAACGATTGAAGAGAGACACAAGTTTTGGAGGGACTAAGAGAGGGGTTAGGTGACTAACTAGAGATCAGAAGAGATATATAGGGTTGAAGTGCTGTGAAGAGCTTTGTTGGAAAGAGTCAAGGGTTTACATTACCGTATTTTACTATTCTATTTATTCCAGAGGAATAGTTTGGGGAGCCAGCGGAGGAACTGGCACAGCGGGTCAGCAGATGAGCAACTGTGGGATAAGAGAATTAGTAAAATAGTTTAATGAGAGGGAGTCAGCGGACTTGGACTGCCTGTCGAATTGCCAACACTGATTGAGATATCAGGACAGGAGAATTATCAGAAGCTCAGTTGTGGAGATGGGGAACTATTTAGGTAACGTAGTACCAAATATTTATATAGCGCCATTAATGTTTTAGAAAGTGTAGGCTAGCAATAAAAAGACCGTAACAGTTCCTGTGTGGCTTTTTTTACTTCCCATTCCCAATCTAATAATATGTTGTCACCGTGTTCTGGTGTATATTGCCATCTAGTGTAGTGTAGTGTGACTACAAACACACAAATAATTACACATAGATTTAGATCCCTTGAGGAGCAGGCTTTTAGTGAGCGTGACCATCGGAAATGGCTTATATGCGTCTTTACAAGCCACAGCTTGATCACCCTACCTATGTTATTAAATATATATAATATAGCTTATGT
>VKOC01004662.1:0-23709 GCA_009364415.1 Spea multiplicata
TATAATTTCAAGAAAGCCCTACTTGTGCTGAAAAACAATATATAATTTGTGTGGGTGCAGTAATTGAGAAGCGAGAATTTACTGTTGAAGAAAGACATAGCAAAAACTGCTCTGGTCTTTTAGTGCAAATGTAGTAACAAAAACCCGGTCCTGAAGAGGTTAAAATGGGCTGATGCCAACCTTTTGCTTTTCTTGTGCCCTTGCTTTTGTGGATTACAACTCCCGTATCTCTGCGCCAAGCTCATAAGGATGATGGAAGTTGTGGGCCACAACAGTAGGCGCATGAGAAAAGCAAAAGGCTGGCATACCTGTGCAAATGTATCTAACTGTGCTTGTATAGTGTATTATCATTTAACCCTTTATTTTCTGTGTGCAGTGAAATGAGTGTGTCACGTAGTTCATGAAATCTACAAAACGTACGCACATGGGGTATTTCTGCAATCTGGAAATGAAGCTGAATACATTTTAGTGCAGTTGCATGTAATCTGCACAAACAATCCTGAAATTTTGGTTAAAAAAGGGAAGCGAAAATCAATGTTATGGCTCCCTTTGCCAAGCATTGGTGATCAATGGCTACATGATGTGTCCAGATGCTCCTAGTGAAACACCCAAAAATATACACTTTTGTGGGGGTATTTTGGTCTGGTAGGGTGCTAAACAGTCCCAAATGAGGCAGAAATGCAATGCAAAACAAAATGTTAAAATTACAAGTTTGAAAAAGGGAACTGGCATGTGCCCCATAACTGCCAAAAAAAACCCTCTATGCATGTCGAGTTTTCTCATTAACATTACAATTTTCGTGGTATTTTGGTCAACTGAACTGGTTTGTGGACCATTTTCATTATTTTTCTGAATCGTTAAATGTGTAGTGTATATCAAGGACCACCGCTGCATAGTTCAATCATTACTTGCATCATGGGGGCCAACTCAGACTTTCTGACAAGCATTACCCCTTGTATAGTAAGGGAAGATAATCAAGGACAATGCAGCATTGTCCCTCTTAATCCACTGGAAAGACTGAAGAAGCATGCATGCAACCTGTTTTACATCAGCATCTCTAAACAAATGCGCCACGTTCAAAGAAGACCGAGGTACAATTAGCAGTGGATACCTTTGAGGTATTCATATATGCAAAATGGTCTCCTGGTTTATTTTATTCCGCAACCATATTGCGTTGCGTATACGTCGGCCTTCAGCATCAGTGCGTTACTTCCCGTCCCACAGTGCGTGACGCAGCTAACACGAGTCGCGGAGGTGACGTCACGGAGGCTGAATCTTGCCAGTCTGCTGGCGCGCTTCGTTTTCCCCGCGCCATAGATTAAATTTTTAAGCAGAACCGAGCTGACGGAATGTGACGTGTGGGAGCCGGAAATGTGACGTGTGGCCATGGTACAGGTGAGTCGAGAGCATTAAGCTTAGATATATGGATGAGTAGTATTGGCAAAGTGAAACATTCGGGATCAGCAGGTAACTAGGCATACATAACAGTGAGTGAATGCATAATACATGACATCTGCTTTGGAAGCTGCTGAGGATTTACACAAGAAACACGTGGTGGTATGGGATATTGTTATTAATAACAATGAATAATTTCCAAATAAACTCTTGGCCCCCACACCCAGAAAATGTTTCAAATGAAAAGAGCCAAGCTCCCTGTAAGCTGCAAGGCAAACTTTTAATTTGCAGGTTGAGTTCATTTGCATAAGAAGACTGTTCCCCAAATCAAAGCTGCTATGAAATACATAAAACAATTTGAATCAACTACTTTGTTGCTGCCGAAAATGTTCGCCCTGTTCAACTAGTCCAGGGCTTTAATGTTAAACAAGTGTTAACTTTGTCTATAACTTTTATTTTGGGGTTCAGCAATAATAATAACTGATCTGGATCACGTAGAAAGTCTTAGCACCAGGCATGACAGATGGCTACCTGGGGCATCTCCATTGCTGGTTTGCTGCGGTGTATTCTTCCTTGGCAGACAAGTCTGGTAGATGGTTTGGGACAGAAATTATTGTGCCCTGTTACCTCCTCCGATGTCCTTTCTTCCTAAGAGTGGTGGTGCTATATGATCTAGAACCAGCCTTGCTGGTCATTGCTGTGGGATGTGACTGCAAAGCACACTAGATAGTGATTGGTGGCTTTGGAAGCTTCTACGTGATAACACCAAATCACAACATATCATATCCATGTGTGTGTAGGACTTCAATGACATGACATCCCTTGATGAATGACATTATATATAAGATCATAGCCACAATGAAGGTCAAAGTAGCTTTTATTGCTCAACTTTGTCATTGTTTTACAGTGCTTCCAGTTATCTCTGATGGCTGTTTTGAACCATTGTTTTATTTATTTTTTTAAGACTCCATAAAGTTGTTTTTTTCTTTGGTTACAAAATGGCTAAGGAGCCGAGGAATCTTCCCCAGTGGATGTCTGCTCAAGAAAAGGAAAGTACAAATGGTAACAAAAAGGCAAGTTTAAAAAGGATGTTCTTCAAATTCAAAAAAATGTATACAGATATTAGATCAGCTGTTGGTAATCTTATATCTTACCTATTTAAAAGATCAAAATATAAAGTTAACAGGCATACAGTGTCTTGTAGAAGTCGATTTATGTTGTTTAATAGTGTTATTTCAGGTTTGCCATGGTTCAGTTTCCATTTTTTTTCCATTTTGATTTTTTGAAAATCTCCTGTTTTCTTTAAACCTATTCTTGTAAAATTTTGTGTTAATTATTAACTCATCGCAAAATTTTATTTATTAGAAATTGTTATATAAGAAGAATATTTTGGAAGACGACCTTCCTTTCTTTGAGTTCACTGGGTCAATAGTGTACAGCTACGAAGGAAATGACTGCTCTCTATTATCAGAAGTCATCAGGTGAGATAATACTGTTTTTCTTTCTTACCTTGTTATGCAAAGTCAGAATATAAGCAAGAGTCTGATTATTTGTTAGCAATTTCCGGAATGATGGCATATATTTGGCTAGCACAATATGGAACTTTAACATCTATGTGACATGCACCTTTTACATAGCTTAAAGTAAGGTCAGGTGTAACTTACTTAAAACATCCCGCCTTTTTGTAGTGGCAGGGACATCTGATGACAGCCTGGGTTCTCCATTAACAACGGAAGCCAGACTTCCTCTCGACAGATTATGTGTACACCTTCATCCTGTGATCGGGCATTTGTAGGTGTCAAGGCAGGAAGGTCTTCAGAGAAGAGGAGAGACCCAGCTGACATCTCTGACTCCTCTGCCTGGCTAATTGCACACATTGCGATCAGCAATACAAGGCTATGGAGCCATGTTTGCTGATCACAGAGTGATCTGAGGGAGAAACAAAGTTAAAAATTAAAAAAAAAAAACAGGGCAGTGAAAAGAAAAATATAAAGATAAACAGTAAAACATTTTTTAAGTAAGTTTCCTGGCACTACATGTAAAACAAATTATAACCTGGAGGGGGGTTTTTGACATCGGCATCTGTTTGTTTTGCCAAACATGCGCAATTAGGTCTTCATGCTCGACTTACTAGTGAACACAGTTGGGAACAATTGCCCAAATGGGAACAATGTCGCTTAAACTGTGAAAACCTTCTGCATGTTTGTGTTTTCATTTGTCAGTACCATGGCTATGTAATTCATCTTTATATTCCCTTTCAAATCCAGGTCTGAGCTTCCTGAAGGAGCAGTGCTTGGGTTTGACATTGAATGGCCTGCGGTATATACAAAGGGAAAAAATGGTAAAGTCGCCCTCATCCAAGTCTGTGTTTCAGAGAGAAAATGCTACTTATTTCACATTTCTGCCATGACAAGTAAGTGATACCATATCGGACAAAAAATGCCAACACGCGTTATCTTTCAAATTCACACACCACCAACTTTGTCTACGTATTTGATGAGGTTTAAAATAAGAATTGTATTGAAGCTGAATCCAGAAGGATTTAACTTGTGTCATGGGAACGGCTTACTCTAAGCTTGCAGCTCAGTTAGAGGATATGAGATTGCTTTCTTATTTTCTAAATTTTTGCTCTAGTTCATTTATTTTAGCAGGTCTTATTAAAAGTAAACAAATAAAGCATATATCTGTACTAACAATACACTAGTTTTGAACATTTTCATTAAGATGCCCTAGTTAATTGTGTGTTAACTATGTTGTGATTTGTAAAGGCATTGTGATAACATCTTTCTATCAGGTTATAGCTCTTTTTGGGAGTCTTATTTCAGGTTTCTGCTTCATACTTAACATGGAGTATAGAAAACTTGTTAAAGACATTTTAGCAAAGGAAGATAAACTCCTACACAATTGGGATGGGGTATAAAAAGTCGCCTTGAAAGATTGTTTAGTCAAGAAAACCAAAAGAATTATTCGATCAGCACTCAAAAACCTACAGCATTAGGACCATTTTTCAAGAGTTTGAATAAATGTAACATCCTCCCATCAGAAGTGGTAGAGAGTAATACATTGAGGGAATTTTAAACATGCGTGGGATATGCATAAAGCTAACAATAATCTACGATAAGATAAATTATTAAGGATTGATTAAGGTCGGAGTCTACATCATAAAAAAATGAGCAGACTATATGGACAGAATGGTTCTTTTTTTGCTTTCAAATTCTATGTGTATACTGTACTCCAGTTGTGCATGTGCATTATTTTGCTGCTCCTTTACTACATTAATGAGCAGTGTGCATTTACCCAATGAAAGAAGCAGCAGGAGGTAATTATTTACCTCCCCACACCCCCCCCACACTCACACACACACTCATATACTCATTCATTTACAGATACTCATTCGTTCCCTGAATCACACATACTTGCTCATACACCCTTCCCCACCCCCTTACCTGAACTGCAAATCTCTCACTCGCAGACTACTGCAGGGGCCCTGCTGCTTCCTCTTGAACAACTTCTCTAAACTAAACTGTTTGATGGCTTGAACAATGTATGGTACATAGTTATACTGATAATCACCTAATTTTGGCTAGGCTTCCCAAAAGGGCTAAAGAGGTTGCTGGAAGATGAGTCAATAAGAAAGGTTGGCGTGGGAATTGAAGGAGACCAGTGGAAGTTGATGAGTGACTGTGACTTGAAACTGAAAGGGTTTATTGAACTTGCAGATGTGGCAAACCAAAAAGTATGTGCCATTAATTCCCCAATTTATATGCCTCTTTCATAGCATATTAATCTGCTTACTTTGTTAAGATACTGAAGGTTAAGTTTATTATTTTGGTCCAAAGTTTGAAGCATAGTCCTATAACTATGGCAACCACCAGAATGGTTCACTCAGCGGGTACTTTATTGTTGGCAATTTAAATGTTAGGATATCTATTAAAAAAAAAAAAAAAAAAAAGGTATATGCGCATTTGAATAATGTTATGTTTGTACATTTGATATAGCACCGTCATAGTCTGCAGTAATGTTCAGTGGGTAAACAGGACACAAGAAGCAATGTAATAAAAAGCAAGGAGGGCCCTGCTCAAATGCGTTTACAGACTTATTTTTGAAGTTAGCTCATCCTCTGCTTGATTTAAAGAATTAGCAATTTTTTTTATTCTTTTTATGTTTTTTTTTCTTGTTTTTTTACCAGCTTAAGTGCAAAGAGAAGTGGAGTCTGAATGGTTTGGTGAAGCACCTCTTTAAAAAGCAACTTCTTAAGGACAGCGCTGTGCGCTGCAGCAGATGGGATATGTTTCCTCTCAAAGAGGAGCAGAAACTGTACGCTGCCTCCGATGCTTATGCAAGTATCCATATACTATTTATTCAGTGAAAACAGTTTAGTCTGTCTGCAATAAATTATATCTTATAGCCATCTTGTTCACATGTAAGCAAAATAATTCCGTTGCCCATAACATATTACATTTGTACCATGGAGATTCTACATACACTCAATAAGAAATATATTATTTACACAATGTTTCATAGGCTGGTCTCCAAATATACCAGAAATTAGAAAGCATGGATGAACAAGAGAAGACTCTTTACCATCCCAACAAAGGTAGTTGTAAATAATGTTTAGTAGAGTTCTATCAAAAAATGTAACATCAAAATGATCACATAAAGTGTGATTTTAAAATTATATTTTTACAGAAAATAATTTTGCGGCGTTTGGCGTAAAACAGAAGATAAGTAGTTTATCGCAAGGATTAGTTGAACTCGAAGATTTGGTTCCATGTGACTTTGAGCACTCAAAAGACGGCCAGAGGTTGTGTTTATATTTGTTACATTACCATATGCTTGCATAAAATACTGCATAATAATTAAATTGATCATCTATTTTTTTTTCTTGATCCAGAGCTCTCCATATTATAGAAGACATTTTTGAGAGGCTGGAAGAGTTAAAAAGTATTATACAGGATTCCAAAAATGATAACAGTCAACTACAAGACGGTGGCCAAGAGAGTGACTCTCCTATTTTGCATGAAAAGTGTATGGGACCAAATGAAGGGCCTAGCAGAGGCAATAAGAGTAATGAGTCCTGGGGAAAAGGACACGAAGAACAAGATTTCTTCAGTACTCTAGGCATCAGTGAAGAGGAGCTAAACATGATTGAGCAAGAAGGCGTTGATGAGCAAAGAAGCAAGAATGATTATAAGTCAGATGAGGTAAAATGTGTGGTCAAACACAGAAATTGTGAGTTGACTTGTCATCCTGTGATTGAGGGAGAATATATCATTCAGTACTAACTAGGGCTGCAACAACTATTCGATAAAATCGATAACAATTGATAATGAAAATCATTGTCAACCATTTTCATTATCGATTAGTTGAATCAATTTCATCTAATATAAGATGAGGGTTTTTTCAGAGCAAATGCTCTGAAAAATACCCCTTGTCTTATAACGCTACCTCAAGTAGAGGTCGGACTATATCACTAAAATCCAGATCCCCCCGCAGTGATGCAGGGACCTGGATCTCCTCTCTGGCAGCCGGTGGGTATCTATACGATGCGCGCAGACAACCTCTGCTGCTACCCGACACTTCTGCCGGGGCTTCTATGATGAAGCACTGGCATCACATGACCTTGCGGTGCTCAGTAATAGAAGCTCCAGCGAAAGTGCCCGCTTACAGCAGAGGTTGTCTGTGCGTATTGTGTATCAGGGGGGGTAAAAGGAGGCAGAGTGGCATATTAGGGGGTACAGTGGAATATCTGGAGGTATAAGGCATATCTGGGGGACAGGGTGGCAAGTCTGGGGTCAGATGTGCATAATTAGGGGGTAGATAGGCAAATAAAAGGAAATAAAAACAAGAAATGCATTTTTCCTCTTATTTTTTTAAATATGAAAAAAATAGTTTACATGTAAATTAATATGTACTAGTAAAACTTTTTTAGGTATTTTGAGAAAAATTATGTTTGGGTTCTTGTTCCTTTTTAATTATAGCTTTAATTATTATGTCGGTAAAATAAGAAAGCGATTAAAGAAATGCCAGTGAGATAAAAGTGTTGTGTGCGCAGAGTACAATGACACATGTTAATGAAAATTTTAAGCTTTTTTTTTATTCTGATGTCTGGTTTTAACACCCATTTTGTTTATTAAATGATTTTAAATAAATAAAACATTTGCATTATTCGATTAATCGAAAAAATATTCGGTTATCTAATCGATTCTGAAAATAATCGTTAGTTGCACCCCTAGTACTAAAAAATAACAAAATAACAAAAAAATGTACTGTAAAGACACTTATTTCAGGTGTTAACAGCATATTCCTCAAAATATCTTCTTATCTATTGTTAATAGCATTTTTTTTATTTTCATGTTTATTACATGTTAGCATAATATTCCTCAGCAGAGCTATTTAGCACTGCTTCTGTCTGCCCCATTAAAATAGTAGTTTGCTTAGCAGCACAGCTTTTAATTGTACTAGACGGGTGAGTCCAATTTTGTTGTTGCTGCCTGCCAGCTAGTACAGTTATTAAGCAGTGTTTCTGATTGAAGCAGTTTAAAAATTAAAAAAAAAATACATCAGTGAGATAAATGTGTTATAATGTCACTTTAGTAAATACATCATCCAGCCCTTGTTCAAATCCCTTTTAAATCCCTGTTTATCCATTTTGTGAAAGTGATGTTTATGGTGTTACCCTATGTATCTTGTGACAGGATATGATTGAGGCAGATGTGGACATGGATCCATCCATCATAATCGACAGTGATGAAGAGCTAGAAAGTGAAATGCTTAAGGTATTAAGACTGCTTCGTATTATTTTGTTTAGCACTGCCATTTTATACCCTGTCAACACCAACACACTGGAATTGTAAAGTAAAGACACTTATTTGAGGTGTTAACAACATGGTAAATTGCGATCTGTATTTACAGTTGCCAATCTGAGATGGTGTTAAATATTTTAATTAAAATGTATAAAATCTGCAATAATTTACGTTTTTCATATACTTCTACAGTTCATTTTATGGGAAAAGAGCCCTGGAAAAGAACTGTGTGCATGTGCACAAGTTATCTAAGCACTATTTCCTGTTTGAAACTAGAGCTTACAATGCAATACTCTTGATTATATTCCCCAAAATATAAAAAAAAGTATGTCGTTTATTGCAGTCTGTGGATGACTTGGACAATAGCCGAGAGATGTGTCGTGAAATTGAGCCTCTTCAGCAAGCCATTGGCAAAGAATTGACTGTTGCTCTTGATGAAGAAGATGAAGATGATGAAGGCATAGAAGAAGAGGAAGATGACTGGGGTATAATTTTCAAATTTTGCATAAGCACTATGGTTGGAAACACTAGGTTGTATATTTAAAAAATGATAATTGGCGTCATTATCTTTATTTTAAAACCATTGCTGCCATTTTTATGAATTTCCATCTTTAACATTTTGTTTCAATAATTTTCTGAATTCCATTGGCATGTAATATATTAATATGGCATTTTTTATTATCTAGTGGTGATTAGCAAATGATGTTTAATTATCTGAGCTTGGTTTGGAGTCTTTGATCAGTACAATACATGATATGTTTTTATTGGAACAATGGGGGAAAAAATATTCAAGACCTCAGAGTTCTCTTATTCAGATTGGATTTGTAACCTGGGACTGTAAGTGATACCAGAAATCAGTCTGTGTAAAGTTAGTGTTTGAAACATGCATCATATTTGAACACAATAGTAATTTTAAAATTTTGGTTTTTATTTCATTCAGCAGTAATAAAATTGCCACCCCACTAACATTATTCATTCTCCCTTTTTACAAAGATCCATCTGTACCTGAACCAACTCTACAGCAAATTTCATGTTTGAAGACCTATTTTGGCCATTCAAGTTTTAAACCGTGAGTGTTCTTTGATATAAAATTTACTGTGTTCCTTGGTAACAAATACATTTATTATGCAGATCTGAACCTGTAATTCTATGTGTCTTTAAGGTCCTAGATTGAAACAAGACCCTTCATCATTTCTGATATCCTATGTGTTCACTTTTTGTAATCTCTTTTACTGGATTTCTTTTTTCTCTTTCAGCATAAAATCTAGTGCTGTATACCTGTCTAGTGCCTTGACAAGACCTGGTTTTATCTCATTTTCTCCCAATAAACATCCTTTATCTGTGGTCTTGGGGGCTGCCATTGTTAGTCATGTGATATCTTGGGTGGGTTTTCCCTGCTCAAACACCACACTGATCTGGTTATTTATGGCAGTGTTAATAAAGTCTGTTCCTCTGTTTTCATTAGGCAGAACGTCCAGCTTGGTGATTAAGACTGACCGATTTGTATTCTTCACCACAAGGCAGTATAATAAGAAGCTAGAGCTTTTGTCTAGTAGATTGGGCTAATATAGTTAGAACATATACAATATTATGCTGATACCTGACGACATTACCTTGTGAAAAGAGTAGAACCGTTTAAAAAAAAAACCAAAAAACATTTTAAAAACAGCCTTTTAGTTCTTAATCTGATACTAGCAATTATTTTCCTTTCCTTTGAGGGGTTGACTGAGACATGCTACTATACATTGTTTAGCTGTTGCGTGCTGTTTGTCTGCTCTAATTCTTTGACAGTTTTATATATATGTTATACCAGTGTTCAGTGGAAGGTCATCCATTCCGTTTTGAAAGAGAGACGAGATAACCTGGTGGTTATGGCAACAGGTTAGTAAGTGTTTGGTTTATATTGGTGTCATGCAGTGATAATTTATAATATAAAAATTAAGCGTAATAAAGGAAACTGGCGCCACTCTATAAAATAAATGTATAATTCAGTGTGTCAGAAGCTCTTCCATTTTTAATCACATTTACATTGTCCAATAAATAATGTCCATCACTCGTTTTGTTAAAGCCTCCTGGCGCTGCCTGTGAGGATAAATCCCCAAATCCTGGAACAGTAGTAATGCAAACTAAAACACAAAAGCACCACACAGGACTTTCATTGTGTAATATTTAATATGTATAAATCGGCCCCCCATGCCTCTATGGGCAGAGGAAGGGACAACTGCATTAGGGAGATTCCGCAGAATCCACCATGCATTTGGAAAAGGGACCCCATGTATATTTAAATAGGACCTCTCAGCTGCCGCATGCAATAAAGTGGTTGTGATTGCTAGTGTCTCTTTAAATCATAGGGGGTAGGAGATGCATTATTAAAAGCTAATCTACATACTCCAGCCAGAAATCCTAAACTTGTGCTAGCACCACTGCAAAGGATTCTGGTTAGGCATACACAAATAATGCTAACAATGATCGCATTTTTGCCATCATATCTTTTATCCATGGACGCCATTGGATCAAATTCCTGCTGTACTAAGCAGCCTTTAAACAAAGTTGCGGAAGCCAGATAATTGCTTATAGACAGCTGTTTCGTCCTTAATGGGAACTTCTCAGGATGAGGTTGGTTACTCATAGTGCCTGACAAACATGGCTTTGCATTAAAGGAGCAGATGTCATTTTTATTTGTGACTGTTCCTGTTTAATGAACTTGGATTTTTTTTTGCTCTCTCAGGTTATGGCAAAAGCTTGTGTTACCAGTTTGCCCCAGTATACACATCTGGTATTGGAATTGTGATTTCCCCTCTAATATCACTGATGGAAGACCAGGTGCTACAGCTTGAGTGAGTGAATTTTATTTTTTAGGTTTTACTTTGTTTACCTCAGTCAATGCATTTAAAGTTAGTATTCTTAGTGAACGCTTGTGTCCAATAGATTGAGTTGGTGTAATTTTGGAAATGGAAGGTATAACCTACACTATAAGTATGGAATCTTTTTTGTAAAGTTGTTAATACTGGGTAGTCTATAAAGGGTCCAAGTAAAGGGTTTTTTTTTTGTACACATGTATACATCTGTATTTGAAGCGCAAATTGTATTGTTTGTATTTAACATTTCTTTAATTAATGAGCTGTATGTTTTACAGCCACTTGCCTGTCTTTCTTTCAATGTTTTCTTGTATGGTACACATTTATATACAATATACAAATCCATGTGTTTCTAAATGCTTCAATAATAATTCTGTTTCTTAAAAAAAAGTTAGGCTGCATATGCCAGCTGTTAGAGCTGAAATAATGTCAAGGTGATTTGATAGAAAAGTACATTCAAACATTTTTATACTTGCTATTTACTTAAAGTGTAACATACAAATAATTGTCCATTACCCAGTGTGATAAATCACACATTCTAATGTATCATGCACCTACTAATATATATATTTGTCACTACGAGTTGTATACACCACTTTTGGCCATAAAAATATATTACCAGCTTGTGATTGGTAGTGCTTTTTTCTTTCTCTTCTTCCTGTTTTTATAATGAAATTTCTTTGGTTCTCCATGAAATGGCAGGATGTCAAACATTGCATCGTGCTTTCTTGGATCTGCTCAGTCAAAGAACGTCATGCACGATGTGAAGGCGTAAGTGAGTTTTTGTTTCATTCTGGAACGTGTGTCATAAATATGCAGGGGTGAAGGCAGTCAATGGTCTGCGTTGTATGCTGCCCTTTATAGCTCTAAGCTGTGCCATGTTGAGTTGTTTGACCCAAATCCTACCACTAGCTCTTCTTTACAGGAGAGGAAACTATTTGTTGTTTCTGAAATAGACAAAACTATTTGAAATACACACTGCCTATACCTCTCTGTAGAAATAACCTGTAACATTGTGTTACTTCATAATATCATGTTCTACTATTGCTTCGTATAAATGACAGTCCCTGACACCTCCCTATAAAAGAATGCATGTTAAACCATTTAACTGAGTATGGGGTAGAGAAAGGGACAAATGCATATTCTGCTGGACCTCCCAGGGATTTGCACAATAGACAAAATTTAAAGGGACCACACATCAAAGTGTGTATAATAGCTGGTTCCTTTAAAGAAAAATGAGTTTTGATTCCTGTCGGTGTGCTGTAATTCATTGAAAAAGCTGTAAAGTCATGTAAGTTTTAAGACCTTGAAAGTTTGGAGGTATTTCAAAACTTTCATGGTACTCTTGTAAATCTCAATTCTGTTATGTAACATTATTAATTACCGGTACTTCAAATTGTGCGTACTGGGTAATGGTAATTTTCGATTTGTTTCCTAGGGGGCGATTTAAAGTTATTTATATGACTCCAGAGTTCTGCTCTAGTGGCATGTCCCTTCTTCAGGATCTCCACAATAAATATGGTAAACTATAGTTTAAATATCATTTTTGTTTTCAAATATGATGCTTTTTCCAAGCAGATGACATGAGCGGGCCCATTTGTTACGTCAAAAAATACTACTATATTAGTTGGAGTTGTGTTTGCCAATACAGAACCTGAAGAAAGTATACTTAAGGGGAGTCGTAGTTAAAGTTGGCGTTCCACTGAGAACCAACATCAGTTTAAAGCCTTAACCCAGGGGTGGTGAACCTTTTTCTGCCATTTTGATATTTATAACCTCATTTGCGGGGTATACAAAAATGATCAACTAAAACATTGGCCCCACATTGTATATTTATCCCACCACCCAGCCCCCCTTTTAGTATTGATTTATGTGATGCCCCCAGCTAGCCCCACATTGTGTATTTTATGCCACCCAGCCAGCTACCTCTTTATTTTTTTATATAATAAGTTTTTTATTGGAGAGTTTTGATTAAAGATTTTTTTTGTATGTATATCAAACTTTGTTACAGAATAAAGAAATGTGCTGGTTATTGACAAAGATATTACAAGGTCAAGGGAACACCAACTACCTTTTTATTATGTCAGCACTGGCACCCACATTGCATCCACAGGACTCAGACTGTGGTGCCCCAACTTAAACATTCGTTCATTCGCTCAATCACGCATTATAATTCATACACCCTCCTCCACCCCCTTACCTGAACTGCAGGTAAACTATGCCACTTGCAGGGGCACACTGCTTCTCTCTGTGTTGCTCGCGTCCCCATCTAACTACCATCATGTTTCTGCTTTCTTACATAGCTTAATTACATAACTTTATTACATAACTTACATTCAGTAGCTTAAGCTCAATACCTTTTAAGTACAATCAGTTCATAGAATACAGAAAAAATGAGACCAGATTAAATTACATATTTCATGTGTGGGTGAAACCAAGTCTTCTGGGAAAGGAAATGTCAGAATGCATTAAAGCATTGTCGCCCATTTGATTTTGCATAACCCAGTCCTCCTAGAATACTCCAAAGGTTACTTAATATGACACCCAGAGACCCCCAGAGTAAATTATTGGTACCGTCATCTGCTGCATCAGTTAAATGGCAATATCTTCACATAATTGATTGTCACACTTGTTGGTTCATTGTTGGTTTATTATAAGATACCCTTTACCTTAGATTTCTTGGCAACATTTCGATATGAAGAATCAAAAGTTTCTTCTAACCACAGTAATTTCTGTGTCCTTCTTCGCTCTGTTTTGCAGGCATAACATTGATCGCTATAGATGAAGCACACTGTATTTCGGAATGGGGTCACGATTTCAGAAGTGCCTACCGAAATTTAGGATCCCTGAAAAGAACACTTAAAACAGTAAGTGGACATCTATCCAATGCATTATGAAAAATGTCACTAGGGTAGCTCTACTGCAAGAAGGGCAGAGAGGAGCCTGTATAATACATAATGTGTTCTGATTTCTTGTTGGCTCAGCTCTTCTCACAGGATAAATTACCTGGGATTTAGCTCACTGCAACTAATCTGCTGACTCATGGTTTAGTAAATGAATTACAACAGTGTAATCATAATAATTTTCATCCTTTTATTGCAAATAACTATTGTGAGGTCTTCATAAACATAGCATGCACACAGTCTTCATACTGTTCTGTATCAGGTACCATTTGTGGCTTTGACTGCTACGGCAAGCCCTTCAATCCGTGAGGACATCATTCGGTCACTTGATCTTCAAGACCCACAGATCACCTGTACCAGCTTTGACCGTCCCAACCTATTCCTGGAAGTGGCACGCAAAACCTCCAATATCGGCAAAGATCTGCAACAGTTTCTCATTAAAAAACAAGGGTAAAACAGAAGTCATTTTGTATTATTATTAATTGACTTGTATTTCGGGAATCATATTCTGCAACACTGAACGATCAGTTAACAGCACCTAGAAGCAGAAGTTATCGCATAACAATTTGAACTTACAGAAACATAAGATAAGAGGCTTACAGTCTAGAAGGAGATGGGGGCATATTACATAAGAGTTAAAACCACAGTGTTTGAGGTGGCCCATCTTCACAACTGTATCTCAGTGTACACAAGGTATCAATTAAATTTTATCACCAGGCATATGTACAGACTGGCTGAAAAGTAAGAGGGCATGGTAAGAGGTACCCATTCTATTAAGATAGAAGCATCTTACTGTATAGACTTGGAGGTACCTAACTTGTGAGCTGAGCATATAATAGATTGTGCCAAGTGTTAAGAAAATTAAAGCATCAGCTTTACAGATTTATTAGAGCTTCATTAGCTTTATTAATTTATTGAAACGATTTCTCGTTTAAACCTGTAACAGTCATAGAAGAAGAAAAATGTATAGCTAGCAATGCAATATTACCCTAAGTGTTGGATTTTATGATCACCCTAACCTTACTGAGAATGACTGGTCTTTGACGAGGTTTGGTAAGCAGGCCAGTAGCGCAACACAAGCAAAGTTAGGCTGGAGCTCAAACCCTGGGTTTAGGTTACAGAGCTACACTTGAGCTTGCCCAAATCCACACATAATGGCTATGAGAACCAGAATTCTAAACATCTGGATTGGTCTACTTGTAAAATTGAGCATTTAGCTTGATCCCACACTTGCTTGCCAGCTATAAATTTTAGGCTGTCTATTTTATGGAAACAAGCTGTGTGTATGTATATACACACACACTATATGGGCAAAAGTATTGGGACACTTGACCATTACATCAACACGAAATTATGCCTATTTATCTAGTAGACAATTTGATGTTGGATGAGAAGGCTTGGCTCAAAATCTTTGTTCCAATTCATCCCAAAGGTGTTTGGTGGGGTTGAGGTTAGGGCTCCGTGGGGCCAGTTAAGTTCTCCCACACCAAAATCATCCAATCATGTCTTTATGGACCTTGTTTTACGCACTGGGTTATAGTCATGCTAAAATAGAAAAGAGCCTTCAGCAAAATGTCCTGAAATGCCCCCTTCAGCCTTCCCAGAAGAGTGTAAGCTGTTAGAACTGCAAAGGGTCCCCAACTACATATTAATGTCTATGTATTTAGAATGCAATGTCATAAAAGTGCTTGTTGGTGTAATGGTCAGCTGTCCCAATACTTTTGTCCATGTAGTGTTTGTGTGTGTGTGTGTGTATATATATATATATATATGTGTATAATGTACAACATTTCCAGATGTACTCTTTGAGATACACTGCTCATCAAAAGGCTAACAGAGAAACAAAAAAAATGTTGTGCTGCTTCCACATACATGCAAAATACTCAGGTTTTGGAGATATTTACTTTTGTGAGTTTGCCTCTTGGAATCTTATATCTGGGTGTCCATGCAGCAGGCCCTGCAGTATCTAGTCAATGTCATGTCTTGAAGTTCTTACCCTTACCAAGACTGTCTGAACTAATCAACAAAATTCATATAAAATAATGACCCCTTTCTCTATGGTATAAACATTAGCTAGATTTTCCATACACGTATCTTGCATAATTTACCATGTGAAGACATAAACTTGTGTTTATTATGCATTGGCCAGTGTCAAAGATGCTCACAATAGGACATTAGCGCAGGATGGTGTCACGGTCAGGACTACTTGCCAAGCCGTGACTGTGTGGAGGGCGTGGGCATGAAGGGGTTAATAGCACCAGGCCTCTGGATTTACTAACTTGACCCTTTAACAAGCCACAAGTTACACCAAATTAACCCCCAAATCCTGCCTGTATCCCCCCAGGTAGTCTGCCACCACTCACGATTTTGATACCGGATTCGTGAGAAATCCGAATTAGAACCTTTATCTCTATATATATATCAACCCACCCCGGGCAAACAACATATATATATATATCCAGTAAAACTTAATAACAATATGGTAACGTGTTATCCTCTCTTAGGGTTTGTGGATATCGATACTAGAGCCCAAAGACAGACTTGGATTTTGAATATTTTAATAACAAAAATACAAAGATTACACAGTGCCAGAATTACAAAAAACAAGACATACAAAATAAAAATAAAACGGCAAACAGTTCTTAAAAACAAAGGGACTTAAACACAGGACCCTCACTCACGAGTTTCTCCAATAAGTAGGCCTGTGGGAACTCCTTAAGTCCAGATGGTTTCTTATGATGTTGTTCCGATCAGAGTATATCATGGAGTTCTGCTTTGAGGTTGCTGCATTGTCCCTAAATCAGACTTTTGCAAGCAAACGCCCCTCTGACCACATGACTGATTATATGACACCATCCCCAAGAATCGGGTCCCATCTTTGATGTGCCAATAAGTTATGGTGGGGTAAAGGTGATGGAAACCCCTCCACTTAAGATAGGAATGGAATTCCTATAACTCAGGGTCCTTATCTGTTAGGCCATGAATCACCACAGGGGTCCTTTGGGAAGATGACACCTCTAGCCAGAACAGATACAGAGGGCATGCACAAAGAAACAGATTTAAATCAACCTCAGATTAACTCATGGGATGCTCAAACAAAGAAACTAACCACCTCTGCTGGGTTACCATTCCATGCATCCACTAAATTATATGAGTTAATCATGACAGATGGCCGATATGATTTTGAAACGGCAATACTCTACTTTCTACGTATTGCCCTATAGCTCGCAAAAAATATTAAGTATTTCTAAACTCACTACAATTTTTAGAATCTATTTAACATTTTTTTTTTTCATTAGCTTTTGTAGATGAGTAAAACATTTTATAGAATGTTTTTATAGGAAATTAGAAGAAATATGTAAAAAAATATATAAAATAAAAAACCCTTAAACAATATATTATGTAGGCACACTAAATGAGAGAAACGAAAATTACAGCTAAGCACAGCAGAAATGTTAAAATGAGGGGTACAAAAATGTTGACAAAACAGCTGTTTCTTAAGGGGTTAAACATGTATGCTTACACATTTTAAAGGTGCACTTATATATGGTTTATAGAAGGTAAAGTTTGTGTTCTTTTTAAAGAACATGTTTTTGAAATGCACATTTTGGTACCATATAGCTCATTGTCAATGGCATTTGATGATGATGATGACGTAGTGTTCCCTCGTTTAGCTTGTCCGAGACTCATAGATTACTGTAACAAATTATAAGGAACATGAAGGGTCTGTAAATAAGTTGGACAGTTTCCCTGGGAGGCTTCACAGTTTTTAATCGGGATCTTTACAGACCTGTTTCCTGATCTGTCTATTAAGTCATCAAGGCAGGTTGTTTTTTTCTTCAAGAAGTACAATTGTCCCTGCAATACTACATTTGTAAGAATTGATTTTCTAACTTCTTAATGTAAAGGAGCCAGTTACTGTAACCATATGTTTACCAAGATGTACTTTACATAATTTCAAAAAGGGATGATACATATGATATACTGCTGTAGAGCTAACCTGATCAAAATTTACACCTGAGCCACAAAGAGATTGGCCTGCCCAAGGGTAGCTTTACTTATTTTCCTCAGATATCTATCAAGTTTCATTCAGGGTTGCAAAATACACAGATGTTGTCACAGATGGATAGAGCTCAGGGTCCAAACAAAAAGTTAATGCCAGTAATTTCTCTGAGGGCTTCCTCCAGGTACCGGATCATTTTACCAAACATATCATTAGTAGGTAAATGAGTCTGACGACGCTGTCTGAGAATTTATACTTTGGTAATTGGTATAATTTGTATACACAGATGGCTGTCTATAGATGTTAAGGCCTGGAATCTGTTTATACTACAATCTGGATTTAGAGCTCAAATCTGATTTGATGCAAATCTGGGGAAAAAATGACAAATCATTTTTAAAAATATCTTGACTTCTAAGCTATATTGTTTTTATTCTTGGTTAAAGGTGAACAATAGAGTTTAGGGTGAACAATATTTTTTAATAGTCCTAAATTATATAACTTTAGGTTAAAGGCAATTATCTCACTGGTAGGGCAAATTTTATTCTTCCAGCCCTGGTGACCCCCCTAAATGTTGAACATTTATAAAACAAAAAGCCTAAATATAAGACTACCCTATAAGAGGAAAAGTAAGTAAATATTAATCCACTCTGCCTCCCTGAGCGACGACAACCTCCGCCGCTACCCAGGACTTCCGCCGGGGCTTCTATGACAGAGCACTGGAATGTCACGTCACGCTGGTGCTCTGTCGAAGAAGCCCCAGCGGACGTGTCAGGTAGCAGCGAAGGTTTTCACTGGCTCCTGCAGAGCTGAGGGGGATCCTCCTCTCTGGTCAATGTCTGTGCAATACGTGCAGACAACCTCCTCAGTTGCTGGCCGGGGCTTCCGCCGGGCTTCTATGGCGGAGCACCAGAAGGTCATGCTGGCATTCTGTAGAAGCCTCGGCGGAAGTGCCGGCTGAAGTGGAGGTTGTCTGCGTGCATCGTGCAGATATCCACTGGCTGCCAGAGAGTGGGATCCAGGTCCCCTGCAGAGCTGCGGAGGATCTGGATCTTTGTCTTTATAGTCTGACTAGGATCTGATTATAAGACTATCTTGAATATAAAATGAGGGGTATTTTTCAGAGCATTTGCTCTGAAAAAACCTCTTCTTATAATCAAGCAAATACGGTATATTCATCATATGAGATGCTATGATGCAACCAGCCCATACTCTCTCTTCACTAACCCAGTCATTTATTAGTTGTTTGAGGATTCTTTCTTTATTGTGTTAGGTTTTTGGTTATTTTGATCTTATTTTGTACAACCCAAAGGACATGGCCCACAAACAACCATTTGCAGATCCCTTGGATCAGTGTGCTCTTGAATACCTTATTGTTACAAATAAGACTTTCCAGAATGTTGGCCACCTGCTTCTCTCTCTCTGCTGATGATGTAGTGTATTGTACATCAAGGGTTTTCTAATTCGTGATTTTTATATTTATGTTCAGTTTCCACATATTGCATTTTTTTTTTTTGCCTTGGAAGACCACAATACAGGCCTCCGCCCTCCAAAACCAAGTTTAAACCAGTGTTTCTTTGCTTACTTTTTTTTGCTTTAGGTCTAGCTGGGAGTTTGAAGGAGCCACGATTGTTTACTGCCCTTCCAGAAAGACATCAGAGCAAGTCACAGCAGAGCTGACCAAGCTGGGCATTAAATGTGACACATATCATGCAGGCATGGGGATCAAGGCAAGGAGAGACGTACATCACCGTTTCATGCGAGATGAAATCCAGGTGGGGGAACCATTGGGTCATATCATTTTTATAGTAGAGACACTTTTACACGGTAAAGCTCAATCTGCTGTTGAGTAGTACGTTCGTGAAACATAAATTGTCTGTGCCAATAATGTCGAAGGGGTGATAATGTTATGATGAAAGTTTGTGGGATATTGATGTATGTAAATGTGATAATTTATAGTATGCAAATAGAGGGAAGTTGGAGGACTGTTATTGGTATGATGGTGATGTAGTTAATACATTCTCTCAGAAACATCAGACATAGGGCAGTTGGATAAGTGATTCAGTATCCGCATACCTGTTACATAGGTTCAAATATTTACCCTTTACAGTAAAACATTGAATTTTATGTGCATTTTAATGACCCTAGGCAAATGTTTTTTTTCTACAATCAATTTTTGATTGTGAGATGTGATTTTGTAAAGCTGTCAGGCCTGATCTAAAACACCATTTAGAATTGTTGCACAAACCAGATGCTGTGATAGCTCAAGCAGGCCTGAGCGTAGCGAACAATATTAACCATTGCTCTTATTACTCTTCTGTCAGTGTGTAGTGGCCACTGTGGCATTTGGGATGGGCATTAATAAGGCTGATATCCGCAAAGTAATCCACTATGGGGCTCCTAAAGAAATGGAATCATACTACCAAGAGATTGGCAGAGCTGGAAGGGATGGACTTCCCAGCTCTTGTCATGCCTTGTGGGCCCCAGCAGACATGAACTTTAACAGGTAAATATTGTTAACGGAAAGTAAGTAGACCATATTTATTAATTCTGGGGAATAGTTACATGTATGGAGCAGTCATTATTGTGACCCATAGAATTTTAATTCTAATGGTTGCTCCTTTTATACCAGCAGTGCTTTATAGAAATGTCTCCATTTTAAATTACAGACCGTTTAGAATTGGTTTTAATAACTATTAATTCATATAAATGTTAATGTGGATTTAAATATGTATTCAGTAAATGGCTGAACAACACCTGCGAAAAGTCCTACATGTCTTTACCTACATTGACTTTACGTACGTTTTTATAAAAGTATTTTAGACAAAATAAGAGGGTCAAATGAAATTGTAACCTAATGAATACTGTTTTTAAGGGAATGCTGCATAATAAACAAGCTTTGATCTTCTTTGTTAGCGTTCCTTTAAGTCAATACGCTTATGTATGACAGCTGTATGTTGCTTAGTGTATTTTCCCCTTTTTTGCTAGGCACATGCTTAGTGAGATCAAAAAAAAATCTTTTCGCGAGTACAAGTTGAAAATGTTGGGAAAGATGGAAAAATACCTCAATTCAAGCAGCTGCCGACGCAAGTATGATTATTTTTATTTCACCTGTATTTCACCCGTATTATTGTTAATAGGCCAATTGTTGAAACATTGAACCAGCAAAACATGTCACGGCATATCATTGATATTTTTCTGGGACCAAAACTAAAATTTAACAAAGTAACTTGTGGCCAAAGTTATATTAAGAGATCACATTTGGAATATCTGCTAGGGCTGCACTACTGTTTAGCTGAGAGCAATGTTCTCTTTTCCCTTAGCGTGAGATCTTCTGAAGTTTCTACAATACAATAACTACAAATGTTGACATTACGGTTTTAAATAGAAAATATGTAAAATATGGATTTTTTTACATGATAAATAGTTTAACATTCAACCCTGATCTTTTTATATATATAATTTCCTATAGTTTGACATTGGAGAAATGCCTAGCTTGACTGTTACCCAACAGTGGTAGCCAATCCTGTTTTACAGGCTTAAAATGTATCTGCACTGTAGCCGCTGTTTAGGGTTCCTGACTTTACAGTGACCTAGCAGTGACTTTAAACCTAGCATTGCACTAACTGTTTTTGTGGCTGGGTTCATTGAACTGGTGATATCTGGACAAGTATTCGTAAAAAAAAATGCAACTTGGAGCTTACTAATAGTAAACATAAATAAATCATGGTTTACTTCACTTTCCCATAGTTAAAAATAAACAAACAGTAATGGGGAAAGGTTTTTAATTTGTCGTTCAATATAGTTTTATTTTTCTTCCCTTTTTCAAGACTGACATCACTCTCTGTGAATGAAACAAAGACAAGTAGCTGTCTCCCATAAGATTTATTTAATGAAGATGATTTCCGATGTCATCCTGTTCAATTTAACATGTAAATTCTTGTTCTTTTTATTTACCTCACAATGGTCCCACGTGTAGGATCATCTTGTCTCATTTTGAAGACAAACAACTCCGCAAGGCCTTGTCTGGTATCATGGGAACTGAAAAATGCTGTGATAACTGCAGGACAAGGTGAGTACTCTGCCCTACGGGAAAAATGCCAGGACACATGTTTGACCTTTCTTTTTTTATCAAGTTCATACTTTAATGATTATGATACTAAAGGACTAACAAACAAAATATCATAACATCTCACAAAGAATGCTTATCAAACTGTCCAGTCCCCTTTCTGCCAATTGACCATGTGTAACAACGCTTGCTGTGAGCGCTGGTATGGAACCCACCGCAGGTTCATTTGACAACAGGAGAGCCTCGGTAGATAGATAGATATAGGGGTTGTAGTAGTAACCTGATTTCAAGCTGTAAACGTATGCTTCTCTAATGAAGTGGGATTTGAGATTTCTAGAGGTATGGGGCAGCACGAATGAAGTCTTGTAGTCAGCCAGCACTAAAAATGTAATCAAATGCAAAATATTTGAAAATAAGCATAACACTTGCAAAAAAAAAGATAATACATTGCAAAATACTCTTGAAATACACTCTTAGTGATCACTCTTCTCCTCCACTCCAATATATACCTTCCGTCTTGCCTTCATAACCTTGAACATTTCACCCACTGTTGTTTAGGACAAAGTCCCCTCCTGAGTTTATACACCACACATCCTGCTGGGCAACACTTTACATGTGCCATTTAGTCATCTGGGGAATATACTGTATATTTTTCTGGGAAAAATGCCCACTGTGGCAATTCTACTTTGAAGTGTGATAAGTGTGCTAAAATCTAATAATCTTTTCTTATCATATAGATTTGGCCTTTGTCCTGAAACACATATGTACAACACTATTCTTAGAATATACATATAATCCTAAAATATTATTTAAACCCTATTTAAAATTGCAATATGTTGAATGCTACATGTCCATCCCTGACTGTGGCAGCATGAGAATAATGCATCACACTTGAGTGTCATTATGTGTTGTGTGATTTAAATAAATGTATTTTTCCATTCTTTAGATTAATACATAATCTTTCAATCAATGACACGGAAGGCATTTTACAAGACTTTGGACAGAAGGCTTACCAGCTCCTGTCGGCAGTAGAGGCACTGGGTGGCAAATTTGGGACTGGCGTTCCTGTCTTGTTTCTACGTGGATCGGTAAGTGGCTTGTGTAAATTCTAGAACTGCACTTTCTTTCATGGTTTATTTGGGGGTATTTTGAAGTACCCCCAAAATAGTATGTGCTATCTCTGCTAGTACTGACAATTGCAATGTGATTTGATCTCACATTAATTGAATACTAACTTTTAAGTACTGCCTAACTGATGTTGAATATATGAAATATTTTTTGGTTGGTGCAAGGCAAATGCAGTGAATAACTGTAAATCTCAAAAAGTTACGTTTTAGTATTTGGATTGTCAATACCTTTTGATTTAAAACATTTTTTAAATATACGCTCTAAAGAAAAGTGTCTACAATTTTGTTATTATTGGATTCTTCATTTATTTTAATATTACAGAAGGTGAAGGACCAATTTGATCATGTTCTCTGGCTGGGCGCAGACGCTTTTTAATAAAGAAATAAATACATAATCTCCCCCCCCCACATAGCCTAAAAAAATCCCATTTTGAAATAGTAGTTTGTCAGTAACCAATCAGACCTATAATCTATAGAATACATGGCTAATAAAATATTTAAAAACTGCAAAAATGATTAAAACAGTGTTTTGCTCTTACATAGCTAAACCC
>VKOC01004663.1:0-34674 GCA_009364415.1 Spea multiplicata
GCAATTGCCCCAGTCTGCCCTATTGTAGGGCCGGCCCTGCTTACATGTCTCACGCTCTCTGTCCCTTAATCATAGACTGTCGTGGAGTCATCTCATGGTTTTATATCTGATATTGACCAGTGGGAGCATGAGGGGGCTTGCATTTTGGAATTGGAAACAAGGTGGGAGCCAGGCGCGGCAGGGCCGGATTGACTTAGGGGCTGATGGAGCTGCAGCTCCAGGCCCCTACCTTAAAATAGGCCCAGTCAGGACCGGACTGACTGAGGCTATGCGGCCTTTACGGCCGCATAAGGCCGGATTGACTTAGGGGCTGATGGAGCTGCAACTCCAGGCCCCTACCTTAAAATAGGCCCAGTCAGGACCGGACTGACTGGGCCTATTAATGCAGGGCATAAGGGGCACCTGCCCCTTAAGCCCACCGCAACTGCGACCGGGTCCGCCACTCTAAGGGGCTGGGAAGCCCCCACCAGGGCCGGCCTTACGGGTGTGCGGCTGCACAGGGTTTAAATGAAAACATCGGGTTTTTGTTTTTTTTTTTACTTTATTTAACTGTATTGAACATGGAGGATGTTAAATAAAGTTGAAAAAAAACCCTGCTGTTTTAATTTGTGTGAATGCGTATGACAATTAATGAATTCATGTGAGGATGAATTGCTTGAATGATTTGTGAGTCTGCATTAATGAATGTGTTAATGATTTGTGTGAATGAGCGAGTAAATGCAAAGATGGTACATGAAGGGTGGGCTTTAACAATAAATAAATAAAAATGGGCTGCTCAGGCATGTCCCAGTCCGGGCCAGGTGGGAGCTGTTTTGTTTCTGTTATAGAGGAAACCTTGCTGCTTTGACACACACTTGTCTTGAATGCTCTTATGTTTTAGATTTATATATAGATTTAGCATCTATATATGTGACTGTGGATTCTTGAATATACTGTTGCCTTCTTTGTGCCTTTTATTACATGTCATTAACATAACACAGTGTCGCAAGAATATTTTGTACGGAAGAATAAAAGTCACCTAATATATTTCTTCATTTTAATGCAGTATCATATTAGCAGACATGTTGTAGGAGAAGGAGGAGTAGGGGTCCTACTTGAGCCATCTAACACTGTAAAGGTAGTGGGGGATATACTGGATTTGCAAGATAAGGCATATTGAGTGCTAGGTGCATAACTGATATATTATATACATTTCAGACATAAATATTAATAACTATAAATATTAATTCCCATAGAGTTTGTGGGAGTGAGTGTTATGGGACTGAGATGGTATCAAGAGCAAGAGTAATAGGAAAGGTATTTAGATAAGCTGATATGTATGGATAGATGTTTTCATAAATGTGTTTCTAAATGCGTTCAATATGTGCACAGACCTGGATGCAACTTTCACAGAACATGATGTTCAGTTCTATGTTATCCATACACTTTTTCAACCTGACACTTGAGTGCTGTACAGTGTGATGTTTACAGAACTCTCTGGATGCCAGAGAAAGACAGAAAAAGAAAGCAGTATAATCGACTAAACAGCCTCTGTAAATGAGCCAAACTGAATTTAGACTAACTATACAATGGTCCGTCGGAAAAAAAGAATGAAGGAAAAGAATGTGAGGGCTATTCAAATGAGCTGAATTGCCACCCAGAAGAGATGAAATTACCCAGCCAAATATTTCTAATGCATGCCAATTGTTTTTCTTAAGAAAAAATAATGTTGCATGCATGTCACCACAGCTGACAACTTATGCCATATTTTTCTCACTGGCATTCTTCATTATGTCTGTAAGGTAGTTTATTGCATTGTAGCAGGGCTTGTACTGGTGAAAATATAAACTTACATTTAAAAGAGATTATTCAGTAAAATAATAGATTGTGATTCAATGGTTGGTATTGATTATTACCCATTAGGCTTTTATTATCCTATTTTAAAGAAAGACGGTTATGTGAACAGCAGAGAAACAGTAAAAGTACTTTTAAAATGAAAGCTGAATCTATTACTGTTTTAGTCAATTAAAATAGAGGTAAAACTCAAATCATAGACACGGGCCAACAAATTCAAATTAACTAAGGGTTGCCCCAATTCCCACATTTCTGTATTTTTCTTACGTTTCGTATAGGAACATTCATATAAAATTTACATAATTAATTTATTGTTCAAGACATCTTTTCAGATGAGACCTGGAACTGAGACACCAATTCAGTACAATGAGCTCAAATATAGATCTGAGATCTGAGAAAGCCAAACAGTATGTCAATGGGTTATAGATAGCGGACGAAAGTAGAAACATGTTGGGTTCTCATCTTCCTCAATCAAATATTGATTCTGTTGTAACATCACAAGTAGGGCATTTATAACATTTTACAAATATATTGTTTCTGTTGGTAAGGATGATTTTTTCTTGAAATATTGTGCTAATTAAAATAAGTTTCTGTCTGTTAATTAGGGCTTGCCTGAATAGTAATGTGTTTGTTAGACAGTATATTCATCCCTCAGACACAAGTGTTAGTTGGTGGTCAAACATCTCAAACTGATGACATTTTGAACAAATATATTAAATGCAGAGAGCTACGTGTCAAACAACATGCAGACTCCCTTTATGGTTTTAGGAAGTACAGCTGTGAATATGATGATAATTCATTCAGCTTATGGCTTACTAAATCATTTTGATGGATGAAAGCTATCAGCACGGTCTTCTGCATAAAGAGATTTTGGAAACCAGAGAGTATCTAGTATAAAAATCTCCTGCCTTTCAGCTAACTATGGAGTACAGGACTTTAAATGATGCGAAAATGCATTTAATGAGCAATGAATAACAATAATAAAAGTATATTGGGAAAATGTGTTTTCCCATTGTAGTCCATTGAACAGTGTAATCAGAAACCAATGTTACTTGTTTTGTGTCATATTTCACTTACAAAGGCAATTAAAGCTATACCATACCTGGAAAAGTTTTAGGCTACCCCCTTACATGATTCAGCCAGGACTAACCGCTGTTAGCATCCTATTAGCATAAGTGTTCATGTTGGTTGGCTCACAGCAAATCATATGTGAGAATAGTTTTATTCTAAAGGAACCTTGGCTTCTACAAATGTACTATTAATGACGATTAATGACAATTTTTTATATAAAGGACAGTACACTGAAAGTCTGATTAAGAAGCACATTTCATACCTGAATGTTTCATATGCCATCTCATTGGTGTTTTGAGGATCTCTAGCTGCAAACAGTTCCTTGATTTCCCTAGATCTTGGCTCTGTGATACTTCTCAATTTACTTATAATGGCATTAATGTCAGCCATAGGGAACTAGAAATTAAAGATAAAAAAATTATTAATATTATTATTTATATATAGCACCATCATATTCTGCATCTCTGTATAATAGGTTAACAAGACATATAAAGTGGTGCAGCACATCTAAACAACTTAGACTTACAGAAACAAAATGTGGAGAGGGTCAGGCTCAAACCACTTTATAATCTAGAAGATTACAATCTTTATCTACAATGCTGTTAATTTCTTGCCATTCTGTACTCTTAAGTGAAACCTACCCGGCAGATCTGTTAAAACCTTAAAATAGATATTTTTAACATGTAAAAAGTTCTGCATTACGCTATATATAAGCTGGGTGACAATATTCTGCCCTTACTGGGGGTGCTTAAAGAAAACATCCTGCAAGAAATCTTTGGAGCCTCATAAGATGTATATTTAATAAGCACCATATATTAAAGGGATGGTATACACCCGAATAGTGTGGATTAATATAAAACGCATAGCAAAATGACAAAAATATCTAGCATGTAATAGAAAATACACAATTATTTCTTAGAAAGCTGTAACATATAAATTTTGTGAAAGGAAGCATTGATGTAACATTTATATTCTATAGTACTGTATGAACCGGAAGGACATATGGCAGCAGTTAGCTTAGCAGGAGCTCATTTACATGATGGGAGCCCCCAGCTATGCACAGTTAGGAAATGTACTACAAAATATGGAATAAAAGCTGATATCTACTGCTTGCAGCTGTATTTGCAGTTTAAACGGGAAGTCTCATGGAAAATAAAAATGTCATTCTTTGAACATTAAATGCAGTTCTGTATACAGAAATTTGAGTTAGCGGCTAGAGTTAAAGATGAAGTCTTATGAAAAAAAATATTTTTCTTCTTCAGCATAAAATTTAGTGCTTTATAAAGAAATGTGGGTTAGCATTAACAAAAACATGATTTTATTTAATTTGGCACCAATTAACTTCTTGTATCTATAGATTTCGCGGCTTCCATTGTAGGCAGTCAAGTGATATTTTAAATGACTTTCCCTGCTTTAATAACACACCAAGTTGATTCTCTGTGGCAATGCTAATGCTTGTACAATTATATCGTTTGCAGCATAGGCGTTATTTTTTTTCCTTTTTCATTTGGAATACATATTAAAGTACTCTCATACTACTCTCATGCGCTTTAATATGTATTTTCTTGAGTGAGGCTGTCAGGGACAGTAAACTGTCCTTTTAAGTAAGACTGATAATACCAGATCTATGGTAGGAACCAATATTAAATTTACAGAGCTCTCCTTCTATATTGATAGTATGCAAATGTGCATGTTTTACCATCTGCCTTGATATAAGTTCATTGCATTAAATAGGTATGATGCCCTTTTTCAATGCGCAAACTGAACAAACTGTGTGGGTCATCTAATGACCAAGTCTGGGATCAAACCCAACACTGTCCTGTAGCACCTCTGGCACATTAACCTGCTGGATCATAAAAATGAGGGGGGTCTTATAGGTTGGGCAGATTATATCCAATAAAAGTACTCTACACAAGGTAGCATCTTTGTATTTTAAATTAATGCAAAACATATGACTGCTCAATTAAATTACGACAAGATGTTTTCTGTAGTAATAAATGGGAATGCGGTGAAGCAATCCCCCATATTACTCCAGACAGAACCAGTAGCATTGCAGTAAGTGCACAGTAGTATTAGCCTACAAATATTGAAATCTGATTTGGATTAAGTATTTCACTTATACAATTTCCAGAAGCATGTCTAAAAATCTTTCCATATCAAAACCAGACTGGAAAAAGAATTGGGTTTAAGCAGGATAAACTCATAAGGCAGTCAAATAATTTGATTAAGTGGCGGATATTCAATGGAAAGTCATCTCTACACATAAAAAAAAAAACACGATGAAAAGAAATACAAAAGTTGTCAGTATTTCTTAGACCAGCTCTCCACCCAGTGGTAGACTTGTGTGCTCGCTGTTGCTCTCATAAAATTGTTTTAAAGCACAACACAAAATTCCAGGTGAAGGAAATCACAGGAAATCTGTTATTAGTGGAGAAAAGTAACTATGAAATTATGTTTAAAAGCTCATGCAATAAAAATAACCTTAAAAATGAATAAATGTGCCATTTTTCCCTACAGCATACTGAGATGGCACATGATGAATACCACAGTATTTAAGATTGACTGTTTAGGAGAACATCTGCAACAATATTCCTCTATATTGGTTTATTATTATGATCAAAATAAAAGATGTCAAAATAGCATAATTAAATCAGTTTTCTTTCCTGGTTGCTTGAATCAACATGAGCAATTTAACAACAAGGTGGAGAACTTATTAGAAGGAATAATCATGCAGATCCTGAAAGCGGGAAGTTAAGGCATCTGCAAGGTGGGGTTCTAATATGTATATATATATATCTTATTTAAGTGTGTTAACATAGCTACATTGTTTTATGTACTGTGGTAAATTGTAAAATGTCATATTTGGTAAAAGTGACATATACTAGAATGATTTACAAAGGAGCAAGTGTAGGAAAATAGACATTATAAAACTGCGTTATTAAACTTATCCCATAATGCCCAAAGTTTTGCCAGGGCATTGTAGGTATTCATAAAATTATTATTTCACTTTTAAGCTACTCTTCATTTTAAGAGTTTGGAAAACTATATTTCAAAATTCGATACTCCCATACTCGACAGTAGTGGGCAAGCTGACCAAGAAAATCATGCCTGAGGAAATGCCACCTCTCCTGTGGCACCAGCATTGTCCATCTCCAAAGAACATGCATAGTCTACCTGGTTTGAGGTTATGTGGTAATAGACATCACAATAGGTAACCAGCATGTACTATGTGAAAACTATTATGAGATGGGTGAGTTATGCCTGCAGTGTTATGTTGAAGAAGGTGAATATAAGGAACGATACAGTCTCATACTCCGGACCTACACTGGTCCACCAGGCATTTCTCCTTCTGCATTCTTCTCTTTATAGTATTTCCGCAATAGTGCGGTGTCTCCTCCCTCACCATAGGGACAACCACTCCCCCTCATTCCTCCAATGAGGAAAAGGTTGGCCAAGTGAATTTACACAAGCTGGTCCATACACACACACACTGCCCTCACTCACCCCTGCCTTTACACACACACCAGCTTACAAATACCTACACTGCTCTTACACACACCTGCCCATACACACATATACACATACACTGCCCTTGCACAAGCTGGTCCATACACACACACACATATACACACTGTCCTTACACACGGCTGCCTTTAAACACACATACAAACACCATCTTACACCATCTTCTGGGCATTTTATTTCTGTCACACACATATATACACATACACTGCCCTTACACTCCTTTCTCCCAAAGAAGACCTTTCTCATCTTCCATCCTCCATCCAGTTGTGGGAGTGCGGGGTCTGTCATTTCAGACCTCTGCTTTAGTGCGCCCTTATCACTATGCGCCGGCTATTGATGCAGAGCGCGGGGTACGACGTTATATCCCAGCGCTCGGCATCAATTGCTGGGGCGTAGTGATTAGGGAGCACGGAAGCCGAGGTCTGAAGTGACAGACCTCATGCTACCTAATGTTGGTCCGGTTAGAGGGGGGTTGTGATCTCCCAAACCAGCCCTGCTCATCGGACACCTCTTTCCTAGACCAGCATTCATGAATTCCGACCCAGGGGAGGCAGCCTCTCCACTCGCCCCCTCCCCTATAGATACACTGTTTTTTAAGGGCTTTGTGGTTAATCACATTGCTGGAAGCAGCGTGATTCACTATGGGGTAACTGGAATGCGAGGACCTTGGGCAACTGTCCAGTGTGCCCGTTCATTTGGATGGCAACCCTAATGTTGGGCTGGTTAGGAAGATCTGTGATCTCCCCAACCAATCCTGAAGGCTGTAGCTGCCGATCGGGTGGCTGTGCGCACACTTGCAGCTGAGCCGGAGTCGAGTGACTCTCTTGTCTCACCCTTCCTACTGCCCTGACTATAAAGTAGATTTTTTTTGCCTAAGTTATTTATCCAGTTTCAACTAAATAATCTTAAAAAAATATGTAAATGTCTTATAGAACTTAAACAAAAACATATTTTGGATATTTTTTCAATTGAAAGTCAGCATTGATTTGACTATGCCAAACTTGTTAAAATCAAGTTGGTTGTTTGTGTGCATGCAGAAAACACAACAAAGGAATTAGATTAGTTGTTTCTGGCTAGGAAAATGTATTAATAAACCATGGAATGTCACAGGAGGGTAAAGAATGAATATTTTAAGATGAAACATAAACTTCTCTTATCTTGCAAGGTTTGTAGCCAAGCTCAACTTCCAAATGATGTTTATTTCTGAGCATTTTTCTTCTGTCAGGCCTAAGCCAATGTCAATGCTCTGTGTGTATGAATTACCGCGAAATAACTAAAGAATGCAGAGTAATGGCTTCTCCAATTACTGGGTATTAGTTATGCAATGGCTAACAGAGCCACCTCCCCCCCAAAAAAAAATCAGTGGCTCTACAAATTCCCCCTTTTTTTAGAGTGTATAAGATACAGACAGTGCAAGTTATTAAATCATCTGATTTCCTTATACCTACCTTTCTACTTGATAGAAAACTGCTGATTGTTGTGAAAGTTGTCTACTTCTGCTTAAGCACAGATAGTTGTTTTATTAGCACAGTAATAAGGCCAGTTGGACCCCTGGACCTGCCACCCTAGGCCTAGTTGGCCTAAGCACAATCCGTCTCTGTTGACACCCATGCACATATGTGGCCAATTTGCCCCAATTTATTTGTTAACGCATGAAAACTCTACTATATGGCGTATATCCTACTATATGGGATGATGTTATTTAGGGTTATGTAATTGAACATCATATTAGTAGCTATTTTTGAGCAAGAATTAAGATCAAAATCATGTTGCAGGAATTATTAGTAATCTTGAATTAATGTGGACATGGAAAAATGTTCCAAGGGTCTTTAGGCAAAAAGTAAGAAATGCATTACTAGATTACTAGTAGCTACTAATAAATAAGACAACAAATTATATTTAATTTTTATTATTATTATCTTTTATTTATTTAGCGCCAACAGTTTACGCAGCGCAAAGTTAAGTAACATCTTACTCACCTCATTCACATTTTTTTCCATGTAATTGAAAACATATTCATCTGCGTCAACTAGAATCAAATTGTGGCCATTGAAAGTAACTCTGGCTCCAACAAAAAGGTCATCAGCCTTAAAGTATTCCGACAGCTCACTCTTGAAAAGTTCTTGTCCAGGTTTCTTAATGCGACATCTTTCCAAAAATTTACCACCAAGTACTCCTAAAAATGTTTTGAGTTATTGAGCTATTATTTATGTTAGTTTTTAGCAGAATCAACAAGTAAAAAACACATTTCTAGATTGGAGAATAAGAAATATTTTCGGGTTCATTCATATATTATTGGTTCACATAGAGGGAAGGGGTGTAAATTCAGAGCAAAACAAGCACAGTCAATCTAAAACAATGTATAGATTAAAAAACTTTAAAAGTTGGATGTTTTTGTTCCTGTTCAACCACAGAATGTCACAAAACTGTAAGCCAGACTTTAACTTCTAAATATATGCAAATTATAAATCTGTGGCAGTTATTATGGCGTATCTTGTATTCATGCCAGTACGATAATCAATTTTAACACATACCTTGTTTCTTTGCTATTTTATCCATAACAAAAGTCACAGCTAAAACAAACTTTAAAAATGTATTTTATACCTTCAGTGAATCATTATTATATCATTATCTTTATTTGCATTTATATTCCTTGTATTTAACAACAGAACAAGAGACAGAACCTTTAGTAGCTTTTTCAAAATCAGTTCCATTTTAAAATAAAAATGTTATGCCTATTTTTAATTGTCTGTGGTAGAATGTAAAACTCAACAATTAACCAAATAAAATATACACCAAGTCTGAATATAGCTAGACATTAATTTTGATTACCTGAGTTTCTTTGCGGTGGTTCAAAAACAGATATGGTGTCATCACACAAGAAATAGGACACAATGAACTTGCGATCCTCATCAATGGGATTGTTGGTGACAAGTTTTGCTACAAATCTGAGAACGTTGCTTTCAAGTCCATACCTAAAATAAATGTAGGACAATGAAATACATTTTGATGCATAAATCTGAACTATCTATCTGAGATAATTAAATGTACTATGTAAAAAAGTTGTTATCATTTAGAATGAAGAGATTTAAATAAAGCAGTAAGCACTATGCAAAGATGATTCTGTTTAGGTAATCTATAACATTTGTTCTAATGATAAACAGATATAGTATAATTCCACACTCAATCTTACCTGTGGGATATTATACACAAAATATAGCTGGTGTTCGATTAGTTTACTCCTAGTAAATGGTAGAATTTTCCCATAATATTAGCAAAACAGGCCCCAATAAGGCAGCTATTAGAAATGGCTTGTAAAATTCTGCCCGACACTCTCAGCTTCTTATGCTGACCACCCATGATGTAAAAAATATGAGTATGTCATTCCTTTCTAAGAAAATATCAAGACCCCTTTTGAAGGCATCTAATGTATACTCCCAAGGCAGTGAATTCCATACCTTTATTGTCCTTACTGTAAAGAATCCCTTCCTTTGTCGTCTATGAAATCTTCAATTTCAACAGAAATTTCACAAAACTCAATGCATAACCATACTTACATACTCCAACTTACAAATTCCTCACTAACATTCTTACTCCTGCTCTTACCTATTCTTATGGTGCTTATCAACAAGGTTTTATAGAATACCCCACATTTCCCCTATTATTAAATGTCCACATCGTCTTTGCTCCCAGTGGAAAATCAGTTTACGCAAGCCACTTGCACTTGTCAATCACAAATAGAGTTCCAAATTAACCTGAGCAAAGTTACTTCACTCATCAACTTAATAGTATTACAAAGAAGCTGTGAGCACATTTTAAAATAACCAGAGGGATAAAAAAAACCCAATAAGAGTAATAAATATATTTATTTTCACTGCATGTGAAAGGAACAATGTTAAAGCCTTTCAAAATGCAAGGTTTGCATAGCTGACAATCCTCAAGAATGCCATTGTAGCGAAGGGTATGATATAACACTGCCATCAGGACTTCATTTATACAAGTATGTGCTCATACTTACACAAGTGCCTAATTATAAATATGACTGGCTATTTTCGCATTAGCAAAAGTGTCTAAACTTACCCTTGACAAGCATCTATGTAGCAAGGTGTCGCAAGCATTAGCAACAGTGGAAATATAAACCTAGAATTGTGTTAAAATAATGCATGTGCTATAACAGTGTTGTGCCAGTGTTGATGTCATTGTTCTTGAAACAGAACTTGTGCCATATTTAGCATACTGTGTAGTTTTATTTTTTTTATGGAGCTAATTAATATGAGGGCCTGTGGATTAATATTGAATTTTGTACTCGCCAGCTGCCTCAACAATATGAGAGATCATAAACTCTCTGCTGTTAAGATATCTGTTCAGAAAAAAAGGGATCATAGGCTTTTGGCCTTGGAAAATATTTAGTTTTAGCAAAAACGATAACCTTTCTTTATGATTGCTTGTTGGAATCCTCCAAGTCCTCTACCTGGTTATAATAGAAAAAGGCTCCAGGCACTCAAGGGTTCCAGCTCAGGCAGATTTATTGAAGGAGAAGGACAACAACGTTTCAACCTCACAATGAGGTCTTTATCAAGTTAGCAACTTCCTGGCACAGTTAAGCACCTGAGTTCCTGTGGTGTGTGTGCAGATTCCTCATTCTGGTGACTCTACCTGGTTATAGTCACTGGAGAACTTTTCACTTTAACCTCCAGCTAGGGTGACCACGTGTCAATGGGACTTCATGTCCCGGATCCCGGGCAGTCTCAATCCGGGACAATGCATGGTATGAGAGCTCCCAGCAGAGCTAGTATCTTTCGGGTGGCACTTTAAGTTAAAAATTATTGAGCGGACAGGCTCAATTTTTTACACATTATAAAAATTTTTAAAATATTTTGCAATTTATTATACATGGTTAATAAGTTATATATTTTTTTAAAAGTTCCTGCTCATTCAGAAAGCAATAAAAAAGATGCTTAACATTTATAGAAGGATGACCGTTTTACGTTACCAGTGAATGTGTGCATAAGTACTGAAAAATGCTCTGGCAAATACGTTTTTTTGGCAAATTTCGCCAGTCCCAAGCATAACTTGATGATGAATGGCAGTTAGGAAATGTGGTCACCCTACCTCTAGTGTTCCAGTGATATACAGCATATACATATAATGCTTAGGCACCCTTTAGATACTTATCCTACACTGAGCTCTGCTAAATAGGAACTGTAGTCCACAGCGATTTAATGCTTACAACAGTATGGGGGTGCATTTATAGTTAGATTCAGTAATTCCAGTTGTAAATCTGTTTGAAACTTCCAAATTTTAACAGGTTTCACAGTAAGCTTCAAGCAATTTTTAAAGAAAAATAAAATGTGAAAATAATCTATACACTTATCTTCTCTAAGGGAAATTTGGGTTTGGAAATGTTCTTTTTGGACAGTTTGCAAGCTCAGGACTCGCGTTAATTTGGTCTTGGTATTTAACTATTTGCTCATCATTAATTTAGGACTAAATGCATTTGCTAGTGATAGTACTACTTGTTGACACGTATGTTAATTTATATAAAATTCTAAGTTTTGTCTTTGTATATAAGCACTGGAATGGCTGATGTGTTGTGCCTGCTAAGAGGGTGCAGTAACAGTAATAAGCCTGATATTTTGAAAATATTTTATAGAACACAATAAGTAAAAAAAAAAAAAGTGAATTAAACCAATTGTATAATCTTAGGTCTTTTGTGTCAGGATGATGTCAGATGCAATGCTGCTATTTGGAAGCTACCATAGAGAGAAAAAAAAAAGGTGTTTCATTAAACATGCTGCATTATGTGACTAGAAAGAATGGGCTCAATTCAATGACCTAACAAAACCTAAACTGGTCTCAACAGGGTAAAAAAAACACAGTAATTCAACAGTCCAACTAAATCTCATATAACGATCGTACATTCTACTGTACGACCACACAGAAAATGCTAAAAACCATAAAAATCGGAAAAGGGAAACTCCCTCCCTGATTGAGATACCCTCCAATGCTTGGCAACTTAATTACCATGGAAAAAAATACGGCCAAAATTCAGAACCATACAATTTGAAAACATCTGGGAACTGTGAACGACTACCTTGCCAAGGATGTTTAACCCCTTCGATGCTGACATGCCATAGGATATCAACCACACTGCTACTCCTGGACTACTTACAGATTACTAAGCACGCTCAAACCTCACTTCAAGTCCAATCACCCTTATTTGACAACATCAATGTGCAAATAAAAGTTTAATACGTTTCATATTATAAAACACAAATGTAATGTTTATGGATGTAGTGTATGTGTGCAAAGGTGTATTATGTGTAATTGACTGTGCAACGCTCTCCTCATATCAAATACTGTCAAACACCTCCACTGTCAACTCTAAGTACTAGGAGAGAAAGTTGTATGCTTTGCTGAATAGGTGGGTTTTTAGTTTATGGCCACACAAAGAAACACCAAGCACATTTTTGATAGACTTGTTTCTGTATTTTGAATAACATTTCTTGGCTGTACCTAATTTGCAGGCATGCTAATTCACAATTTGTTATAGCTGTGCATTGTTTAAGTCCTGGGTCCCAGTCAGACTCAATCTGGGACAATGCATTCTCCCGGAATAAGAATTTTGAGTGAGAAGGTCACAACCAATCAGGAGAGACCTCTCAACTCTCCTGACTGGCTGAAAGTTCAGAAGCCTCTCCTGATAGGCTGAGTCCCTCCTTTACACCAAACTCAGTGTAAGCTGCAGCCAGCACCAGGTATGTGTGTGTGACCGTGTGTGTATGTGACTGTGTTTGTCTGTTTGTGTGACCGTGTGTGAAATGTCTGGTAAGAGGGGTTAATTTTCTGAAACTGCTTATGTCTGGTAATGATTATATGTATATTATAATATAAATATATGATTAAATTCAAAATCAACTTGGTTCCCATAGCTTCCTAATAATTAATATAAAATTTTATGTGCATGTGACGGTGTGTATATTGGAATCATTGTGTATGTGATATGTATATATACACACACTTATAATATACGTACATGTGTCCCTGAGTGGGAGAAATAAAATGTGTTACGCTATTGTCATGTCATCTGCATCAAAAATGGAAGTCACATAGATTATGATGGCAGAAAAGAACGGAATGGCCTAGCTAGTCTGATTTTATAGAAAGATTACTTACATATTTATAGCAAAGGGTAGCTTTAGGTGCATTACAGGTTCCTTTATAGTGTCTGCCTGTATTACTTCCATTAGAAGGTTGTTTAATTTTTCTGCTATCATTCGCTTAGGTAGAATTAACAGGACCTTCTAACTTCAAATCATGTCATCTAGTTATTGTTCTCCTTTTTTATTCAAAATGTTGCTTCCTTCTTGAACTTTATTCCCCTAATATAGTTAAAGGTTACAGTGATCTCCCCTCTCTTCTGAGGTGTATGTATATATAAGATTTTTTGAGTCTTGGCATGTTTAACAAGACCATGTACCACTTTAGAGACCCTTCTTCAAATTATCTCTATATTATTTATCTTCGCCTGGAGCCATATCCAGAACACAAAAATTCAGTCTTACCAATGATCTGTAAGGTAGCATTAGTGTGTTATTTTTTTGCTACTGATACCTCTTTCAATACAATCTAGAGCATAATTCCTCTTATGCCAACTGGTATTGGACTATAACGGCCATAAACCTGAGCAAGTCCAGTAAGACAACTTAAATTTCTGATAAACATAGTGCTTTTAATAAAAATACAACATACCTGTCCTTTTCCATGAATTTCTTGAAATCTCGCTGTGGTGGTTTTGGCAAAAGTCCCATACAAGAACAAAGAGAATCTTCCTCTGAGCCAAAGCCATTATATGGTGGGATTTTCTTCTCGACTCCTGGAGGTGGAGGAGCTTTGTACTGAACAGGGGTAAAGTTCTCTTTAAAAACAAAGAACAAGAGCATTTCAACATTAATACATTGTTTTTGTAACACGAAAGGTATATTTTAACATTAAAATCTACACCAATGGTGTGTAACTAGAGAGGGTCAGAGTGAAAAGTATTTGTTGAATAATTACATTAACATATATGTAGATAAAACAATAATAGTCTTCTTGATTGAAAAAGCTCTGTTCAATACAGCTGTCTACACTCCTCTCCCCAAGTTTAGCACATTTACCATGTCATTCCGATGCGCTCCATCCTATGCATGAAGCCCCTCCATTATAAAAATAAAAAATCAGCACATACATGTGCAAAACGTTTCTTCTTTCTGGAACATATGTTCTCTCTCTTCCTTTACTACCCTTTACACTCCAACAGTCGCCTCTACTCTGCAAGCTGGGACCCTCTGAGGAAGCCTGATGGCAAAAATGCGCCGGGGCTCCTGTGCCGCACTAGGGCTCCACCCATTTGGTGTATTTGTTTTTAGAAACATAGAAAGTGACGGCAGATAAGAACCAGTAGGCCCATCCAGTCTGCCCAAAGTAGGCCCATGCAGTCTGCCCAACATTATACATTATATTTCAACACTGTCTTGTATATTTAATATTGTATTACATCGCCCTTTTATTGCATCTACCTGCCTCCTTTGTATTGTATTGTACTTCTTTTCCTTTTAAGCGCTTTCACCAATGGTACTCCATAAACCAATAACAAGCCTAGAATTTCCATAGTTTTTCTTGCCCCTTTTCCCACCCTCACGCTATCCATCTTCCTTTTTTGTACCACTGTCAATTTCTTTCTCCCCAGCACACGCACTGTTTTCCTCTCCCATGTTTGATGACCTCTCCCCTAGCTCTGTGCCCCAGCCCATGTGCCATGTGCCCAATGTCTATTAATTCCACCCTCTATGTCCCTGCCTGTTCATCAGTCTATAACGACTGTACACTCAGAGACACTGGGCACACCACACTCTTCCTGTTACCATGTGCACAGAAATCAAACAAGATTTTCAAACAGGGTATTCTTTGTGCTGCACTGCCATTGCTGTGTTCCAGTGGAATTATCCAGATAGAAGACCTGCACTAGCTACTAGATCAAAATGTTAGACATGTGTTTAATCCAGAAAAACAAGCAGGAACATTGATTCAAAATATACTTAAAAGCAAGAGATGCAAAGGGTGTAAAGTTCAAATAATCTGTCAGTTTTTACTGCACAATTTTGCCAGATCACCACCAAAAATGGTACTTTTCATGCTCAAGAGTTGAACTGGGGACTCTAAATCCCATTACAAGAAAAACACTGGGGGCTATATAAAATAAACTTGGTATAAAATATTCCAATGTAATGAATACTTTAATTGAAAACATCAAATAAGGGCACCGAAAAAAGGAAATGGTTATATTAGCAATTTAGCATATAAAATCTGACCATCATGCAATGGATTTTTGCATACATTGAACACAGCACAGCTAATTGTTGAAAATAATTTTTTTATTTTCTGTGAATAGTGAACTAATATGGAATGTACAACAGGGCTGTGCCACCTAGTGGCATTAGCTAAATAATTAATGCAAATTTAACAGTAAAAGTCCAAGAAACAACTTTACCTTTAAAATAACAGTGTGAATGTTACATTAGTGGTTCAGTCATTAGTGGTTCTGTCTCCTAGAAGATGACCAACTAAGCACATAAGTACAGTTCCAGGAATCAGGTACCTGGCTTCTGGAACTTGACCAGAACAGCATAGCACTAAAGTTCTAGCAGTAATAGCTACCTGGATCTTGGGATTTAATCAGCCAAGAATAACAGCAACGTGCTAGAATGCTTCACTCACCAACACTCTCATATTTTTTTTAATTGAAAAAAAGTACAATGCGTCGCCTTACCAATTCCATACTTTGTTCTGTAATAATTCTTGGTGAATTCATCACAATCACATAAGATAATTGTTCTTCCCCACACGTTAATGGCTGCTCCTATTACCAGGTCACAGTCTTTGTAAAAGTCCTGATGTACAGCCCCCGTCTGTTTAAAAAACAAAAAAGACAATATTCTCATTCACATTAAAAACTGAGACACAGAAATAAGGTGGTGCAGACAAGAAATGAGAAGAATCATTACAAGTTGAAAAAATCTCAAGTAAAGCATGACATACTTTCAATAACCCTAAATTGATTGAAATGTATATTACATCTGAGTCTGGGTGTCCCTTATGGGCTACTTCCCATACTTCGGGGCTTACCAGGGTAGGCCGACAAGAGCTATCCTTCTTTTGAGTATGTGAAATAGTGAAGAGAAGGGGCTAGCTGTGTGTATGCATGCAGTAAGAACATTTGCCCCTATATGCCGTTAGCTAACCTTATTTGAATGATGACTGTGTACTTAAAAATCTCTTAAACAATGAAGTAAAAAAGTTTTTAATGACAAGTCAATGTCTTTTATATCTATATCGAAATTTATCAATGTAAATTACAACTTTATATATGAATTTGCTACCTTAAGATTATCCAGAATGTAGCGACCTCCGTGTCCCATTGGTCCAAAAACATTTAAAACAGTGCGGGCAGTTATCTCTCCGGGTTTATACACTTTTGTATGACCATGCTAAAATAGCAAGGAAAAATCATTAGTGTGTGACACAGCAACAAAGCACTTACATCAACTTGATTACTCTCAAACATATACAATATCGGCATCTTGAGTAATTAAGAAAATATGGGTGTTTAGTAGTTGTGAAAACACCCACCATAAGTAATTAATTTTCATTTTAAATTAATAGGCTACAAGCACAAGGGAAAACATCCTCTTCAGTGAGTATTAACTGAAAAAGGAATATATTCTGGGAAGTCCCCACAAAATGACTTAGGGAGACAAGAGGGAGAAATCTTGGCATAGACAGATGGGTGACCCTGAAACAGTGGGACAGAACCATACTGTTCTTCATTCCTCATTCATACACGTGAATGAAGCAGTTATTCTAAGTGGACAATAATATAATGTAGAAGATATGATCCTAAACATTGTATCAAGTTTTTTTTACCTTGGGTAGCTTTCCTCTGTGTAAAAAGACCGGAATCATTTCTCTACCAGCATTTGCTGGTATAACCTCAACAATTTCAACTGTATCATCTGCTAGAAAATAATGTAAAATAAGATCCCTACAATCACCAAAAGGTGATGGTGTGTCATCCCAGAAACAAAAGAACCGTAGAACTTCTCTGTCATGTTCCAAGAACTGCTTTAGTGTATCCGTACGTTCGTATGGACGTAAAGGCTGCATATTTTCCTCCATCTACAAAAAAAATGAAAGAAATAAGACATTTAACGTAATTGAATGCCTTCCTTTAATTATTTTAATGTTTATCCTACCATAATCTCTGCTGTTTGTTAAAACCATTCAAACAACCCGACATAAAATAACATACTACCCATGCATTATGAGTACATCTGTATAGTAGCCCCCTACCATAGGAAGCTGTCAAGGCAATGAAAACCAGAAAACAAATGATCATAATAAATACACAATCACAATCATTTACCTTCTTGCGCACAGTAGAGTAAGGGTCATCTGGAATAGACCCTGGAGGATTTAATCGGATTCCCAGTTTCCTTAAAAAGTTTTTGGTAAATTCATCACAGTTCACTATCCTGAATGTTCTTGAATAAAAAACAACATCCTTGTTGATGTTGAAATCATCCACAGTGTAAAACTGGTCATCGTTAGGTGATGGAAGAGGAATGCGATGCCTTCTGATTATTGTCCCTAATTAAAAAATAAGGCAACATTTATTGAGGAATTATTGTTTTTTTGTACTCTGGAAACTAAAATAAGGAAAACAGTTATTTCAAACAGTTACAATATAATTATTCAATAATTGTAAGTACACCAAGTGTCATCTACACTGTTTTGTATAAAGGTAGTTAACATTCCAAGTATAGATTAATCAGGGATTGTGAATCTAAGGGGTATACTTGGTATCTGTGTGTTTGTAATAATATGGGGAAAAGTACAGTGCCTTGCAAAAGTATTCGCTCCCCTGGCATTTCTCCTATTGTGTTGCATTACAACCTGGGAGTTTGTATAATTTGATTTACACAACATGCCTACGACTTTGAAAATGCAAAATAGTTTTTAAGGTGAAACAAACAAGAAATACAACAAAAAACAGAAAACTTGAGAGTGCATAACTATTCACCCCCCGCCCCCCCAAAGTCAATACTTTGTAGAACCACTTTTTGCAGCAATTACAGCTGCAAGTCTCTTGGGGTAAGTCTTTGTAAGTTTGGCACATCTAGCAACTGGGATTTTTGCCCATTCTTCAAGGCAAAACTGCTCCAGCTCCTTCAAGATGGATGGGTTCCGCTGGTGTACAGCAATCTATAAGTCATACCATAGATTCTCAATAGGATTGAGGTCTGGGTGTTGGCCATTCTAAGACATTTAAATGCTTCCCCTTAAACCACTCGAGTGTTGCTTTAGCAGTATGCTTAGGGTCATTGACCTCCTGGAAGGAGACCCCCATCCCAGTCTCAAATCTCTGACTGAAACAGATTTCCCTCAAGTATTTTCCCTGTATGTAGCCATCCATAATTTCTTCAGTCCTGACCAGTTTCCCAGTCCTTACCGATGGTGTTCTAGGGGTAATGAGTTGTTGGGTGTGCGCCAGACATAGGGTTTACCTTGATCACCAAAAAGCTTAATTGTTTGAGCTTCTTTCTTATGTTTGTGGAGTCTCCCACGTCCCTATTGGTGAACAGCAAACATGCAATAACTAGTGGCTTTTTTCTGGCCACTCTTCCATAAAGCCCAGCTCTGTTGGGTGTATGGCTTAATGTGGTCCTATGGACTCCAATTCCCGCTTTCAGCTACTTCAGAGTTAGCTTTGGTCTCTTCATTGCCTCTCTGATTAATGCCCTCCTTGCCTGGTCTGTAAGTTTTGTTGTGGTACCATATTCTATTTCTTAATAATGAATTTAATGGTGCTCAATGGCATTTTCACAGTTTTGGATTTTTTTATAACCCAACCCTGATCTGTACTTCTCCACAACTTTGTCCCTGACCAGTTTGGAAAGCTACTTGGTCTTCATGGTGCCCCTTGCTTGGTGGTGCTGCTTGCTCAGTGGTGTTGCAGACTCTGTGACCTTTCAGAACGGGTGTGTGTATAGAGTATACCTTATTTAGAGGCTTCATAGCAAAGGGGGTGAATACATATGCACGCACCACTTTTCTTTTTTTTTCATTTCACGTCACCAGTTTGGATTATTTTGTGTATGTCTATTACATGAAATCCAAATAAAAATCCAGTTTAATTCCAGGTTGCAATGCAACAAAATAGGAAAAATGCCAAGAGGGTGAATGCTTTTTCAAGGCACTTTGCTTCAGAGCAACAAGACATTTATAACTTAGGTGCATTCTTCTCTGCAGTAGAAACCTACATGGTGGAGCTGCTGTATTATTTTGTGGACAAGGTTACTGATATTACATTGATTAATGTTTATTCCATTATTCCATTATGGTCATTGCCCAAGAATTTATAAAGTGACCTTGATTTCACATGAAGATTGCATTAGTTTTCATATCTATGAATTTGGATCTATTAAATGTTTACATCAGTTTGAATGTCTTGCACATGGACTTATCTATAACTTTTAGCAAATGTTAATAGAAGAAGGTCGGTGTTCTTGTTTGATTTGTATACAATTTTTGCATTTTCAGTCAAGTATCATCTGAGGCTGTGTAGAAATGTACACATATATCTGTATGCATATTTTGTAATGTTATGCCTTCATTTGTTTATTTGTTGTGGCCTTGAATTACTATTTTTTGATCAATTACAATACAAAATTTGTATTCAAAAAGCAGGAGTTGGTAGGAGAGTTGTTATTTCAACCTCTTGAATTCACATTGCTTTATGAGGAGCCACACATGGGCAATTTCTCAGAAATAATTCATGAACAAGCTCTCATTAAGTCCTTAATAAACTGATTTTTATTTTTTGATTACCACATGTAAGTGTTTGACCTTAAGCAAACCCTTGAGGAGTGGTTTCCTTTACTGGTTACATACCTTGAGGAATACCACTGTTTTTTAGTGGTGGTTCCACTACTTGAACTGTGTCATCTTCAAGGTAGAAGTAGATTTTACAGCATCTGATCCGATAGGATTCCTGTCTGCTTTGAGGAACATCCTCTTCAAAATATGCTTCAAATGAAAGAACCTATGGAAATAATAGGTTATGGTCAGTATATTAAGGGGACAGTCAACCCTATATTTTATGTTGGGGAAAAAAAGAAATTTGCATTCTGATTACTGTCCATATTGTCAGTATGTTTTATGTTAAATACTTATGTTAAACAATTGAAAACCTACAGGCTGGATGGACTTCTGCTGGCTGCAGGACCTCTAGCTGTCTGTATGTTTGGGAACAGATTACCAAGCTACTACATGAGTTTAAAAAAAATACATATAACCAGTGGCAGCAAGGAGTTTGGGATGATGTTATATATTTAATGTGATATGTTATGCACCGATCCAGGTCATCTGAAACATTTCAGTGTATAAGGTGACCTGCGAACTACTAGGGGTAGAGAGGCTAAGTATAAGGCAGGATACAGGCCAGCAAAAAAGACTGGAGACCAACACCCTGTACTGATTTAAGTTTGAAGTGCTTCTACCAACATTTTATTTTTATTTTTCATTTTATGTGGCATTTTGACACACTCAGGAATTAATAATTGTAATAGTTCTATAGCTACTGGGTAGAGTATGTTTTGATGCATGGATCAGGACTACTTGAGTGCAACGCCCTCTTTGTGTGGAATGACCTCGTAAAAATTGTTTAGAAAGGGCCCTTCTGACCTGGACCGCACAGATCCAGGTCATAAGGGCCCTTTCCAAACTATTCTGAACAGGCACTGGGAGACAGGGACGTATCTGGGTCACGTGACATCACCCCTTGGTGAAACGAAGGCCACACCGTGTGTGCAAGCAGCCAGAGGAAAAGCTGCAGGAGCGGTGAGAGGTAAGTGGAGGTAGGATATATGTATATGTGTATATATATGTAATTGTATTTGTGAGCATGTATGTGTACTTGTATGTGTGTGTGTGAGAGCATGCCAGTGTACTTGTGTATGTGTAAGCATGCATGTGTGTGTTTGTGAGCATGGATAAGTACTTGTGTGTGAGAGAGCATGGGTGAGTAATTGTGTAAGTGGGTGAGATGTGTGTTAGTGAGTGTATGTTGCAAGGGGAGGCAAAAACCAGTTGTGTGAGGGCAATAATGCACAGACTAGCTGTTGAAGTTGGTGGGCCCAGGGCAATTTTTTGCACCAGGGCCCGGTGGTTTCTAGTTATGCCCCTGTCCAGAACATCCTTCTGACAAAACCATGGTCCCTAATTTCTAAAATTCCAACAATCTAAAAGAAGCAAAAATCACTAGCTTACCTGCTTGTCAAAAGCCACCCATGATGGGGCATCACTGCCCATTCCTTTAGGAAATACGCTGAACTTTGGTTTCAATTTCTGTCCAAGAAGTGGCTCTCCTCCAATCCCAGGCTTATCTTCTCCTGTCACCATAGCTACCTCATTGGAGTAACCAAAATGCTGGGATTTATGAAATTTTTCTTTTCCCAACTGAAATAAAGGCAAAATAGGCAACATAGAATGTTAAAGACAGAAAAAAAATAGTTAATGAGAAGTTTATAGAAACCATAGCATTGTTGTTCATTGTGCTGTTTCACCTAGACAAAACATTAGTTGCACCCCCTTGTATGATAAGAAAATAAATCAGATGATGACTGAATCACATTAAAATCAACAAAATTTTAAGAAGTGTTTTTAGTTTCCATGACAACAACCTATCAGTGACTGCATTTGCAACATGACAAGTGCCTAAGGACTATGGTAGAACTTTACATGATTAAAGGGAAAGGGTTTGAGAATTCAACAGTACTGGGTATGATGTTTCTAATGCTGCATATAGTTACAAAAGTGTTATATTCAGCAGAGCACATTTTATTTTGCCCAGTGTTAGGAATACAAATGTAGAATTTATTTTTTTACATTTGCAACATAATTCAAATCTCAAAAAAAATATCTGATCCCATTCTTATACTGCACACAGGCAATGTATCTAGACATGGAAACAGGGATTGCAACAATACAGCTGTGTGAAAAAGAAAGTACACCCTCTTATATGTACACCTATGATTTTACATATCAGTACATAATATCAATCATCTGTTCCTTAGCAGGTCTAAAAATTAGGTAAATGTCATGATTTATTCAACAAAAACAAAGCCAAAATGGAGAAGCCATGTGTGGAAAAACTATGAGATATGAGGCATAAAAATATCTTGAATCTGAGACAGGAATAAGGACTGATTTAGGTCTCAGTCATTACATTAAAAAATTAAGTGTACAAACTATTTAGTCCAAATGGTTCTTATTGATGATCAAGTTCTAAAAAAGTTCTAATGTTAATTTGTCCACTAAAATAAATATGTATATATGATAGCTGATGATAGGGTCACAATACAGCAATCTGTGTATCTGTTGCTTTCAGATGAACTAAAAGCACTTAAAAAAAAGAGATCTGGACTGAGGTAGGCAAAATTTTCAAAGTTCCTAGGCACAATGGACACCAGCCCCTAGGAGGGACTGGGAGGATGAGCATAGATTGGGGGCAGCCAGATATTTAGAACATCAGTAACAGCCCTGTAAGCATCTGACAAGGAAACAGCAAGGGCTATATTAGGCATAACACTAATAATGATGAAAAAAGAACACAACAAATACACAGTTCTGTGCTTTTGTCTTTAATGTTATTTTTTTTCAGGTGGTGGCAGTGCTTTAAGTAAACATTTGGTGATACACGTTTTCACGAAAGACTGAAAACAATGTACAGAGAAAATAGAGAAGAAGCATTTATTTGCATCTAAGGTATATAAAAAGGAGAGAAGGTATACATAAAATTAGGATATTTTTGGCATCTTAGTCATTAAAAGATACAGACACAGTTCAGAACATGAGATAATATCTCATTCTATTGGAGATAGTTTTCTTAATAAAGTTCTAAATCACTATGAATTATGTAACTACCATGGACACCAACTACAGAGCACGTATATCACTGTTATGCTATGTATTGCTATAATTAGAACTACTCTGACTTACCCAGCATGATAGAGTTTCTGCATATTCTCAAAATGTCATAAGCATGTATTGCAATTTCATGGATATTAATTATTCAACAGATCTGTAACAGTATCTCTATTCTTACTTTTGAAATCATGTGCATTGCTAAACAACAGAAAATTGTGCAGGTCCATCATTCACAATTGATAATGTAATCGAGACCACACTCTAAATATTACACCATTGTGGCAAGGTTACATCCAGTGACATCATTTTAGTAAGCTATACTGTTTTTTTTAACATAAAATATAGTTTTTTGTAAATAGAAATGGGATATTACAAAGTGCTTGTTATCTGAGTTAAAGAGAACACAGCAGTATGAAAACAACCACAGACCTACTGTATGTACTGTAAGGCACTTATGTCATTGTGGGTCTATAGTGGGTCACAAAACCTTTTGTGCACCACCACATACTTATGTCAGACCCAATGAGACATGCAATTCAAACCCAAAACATAATAATAATAATAATTATTATTATTATTATTTATGATTTGGCATAACAATATAAAAAATATGTTGAATGATAGTACAATAATAAGCTTATAAACGTCAGTTATCTCTTAGTAACAGGTAGATGTGCAGATTTTGGGCAGCTACAACTCCCATGATACTCGTCTAGTGTTTTAACAAAGAGCTTGCCTATGGAAAGCAGAGCATCACGGGAGACGTAGTTTTACAATAGCTATCTAAATCCACCTCAGTGTCAATGAGTCTGGTGTTTGCATTTGCTTCTCTCCCCACATCGACCTATTCATGTTAGCAATCTTACAGACGCAGTTCTATTTATCAGTCGCTATACTACACTCACTGCATCATTATATATTAGCATGGCATACGATAAATAAAATATGCCATTTTATGTATTACTTGTGTAAACAAGTTTAAAAACTATAATCTGGCATATGGTAGCAGTTTTATAGAACATTACATTTCCCTGATCTCAATGGACAGATGGTGCAATAAATTAATATCCTGCCATGAATGTGCATACAATAGGTAAAAAAAAGTCTCCATGACATTTTCAAAATCCTAGTGACTCATTTCTACTTACATTTCTGTTAAATGAGTTTCCCGGTAGGAAAGGTAAAGCCATGTTTTTCGCCCAGTACAGACAGCAGTGCTCCTTTATAGCAGGGTTTTGTGGATGTTAAGTAATACCAAACTTGGCCACTGCTGCCATGGAGACAGTTTTGTTTCCCCTCCGTTGCTTAGTAACTTTCGAGGCAACATCGTTTTTTTCATCCAACTTTATTTAAATACTAGCTAACAGAGGTGAAATTGTTTCTTTCACGTTTGCTTGTGGGTTTGGTTAGTGTTTGAAATGTAAATTTGTTGCATATACTAGCTGTTATAGTCAGGGAAATGGCATTTCGTATGTTAGTGTAAAATCTGAATGAGTAATTCAATTATTACCGGTATTTAATAAGACAAATTTTATATAATACCAAGACTTTCCTTCCCTTAAATTACTTTTTTATTTTTGTCTTGTAATCCACACTGTGCATGTCAGTAGAAAGGATGTCATTAAATACAGCGATCAGCATGCCCCACCAATCAGCACAATATATAAAATCGAATTGCTTGTGTGTGTTTAATCTTCAGTTTATATTTATGAAAGCTCTTCTATAGAAAAGACTCTTACATCTAGTCTGCCTATTAATTCTACTCTAAAGTTTCAGCCTTTAATTGGTTCTTGGTCTTGTATTCAGGATGCCTATCCCAAGTCTACCACTTCCACTGGGATGCTGTTCCACATAACTACTACCCTTTCACTAAAGTAAAACATCCTCCCATTAGATATCCTGATCAGCCATAACATTATGGCCACTGACAGGTGAAGTGAATAATCTCGATATTGTGGCAGCTCTCAATGGGTAGGATATATTACGCAGTAAGCGAACATTTTGTCCTCAAAGTTGATGTGCTAGAAGCAGGAATAACGGTCAAACATAAGGATCTGAGTGACTTTGGCAAGGGCCAGATTGTAATGGCTAGACGACTGGGTTAGAGCATCTCCAAAACTGCAGCTCTTGTGGGGTGTCCCTGGCCAAAAGTGGTTCAAGGAAGGAAAACCAGCCACAGGGTCATGGGCCAAGGCTCATCGATGCACATGGGAGTCGAAAGCTGACCACTGTGGTAAAATCCAACAGACGAGCTACTGTAGCTCAAATTGATGAGAAAGTTAAAGCTGGTTCTGATAGAAAGGTGTCAGAACACCATTTTTGCGTATAGGTCTGCGTAACCAAAGACCAGTCAGAGTGCCCATGCTGGGTACCGTCCACTGCCGAAAGCGCCTACAATGGGCACGAGAGCATAAGAACTGGACCATGGAGCAATGAAAGAAGGTGGCCTGGTCTGATGAATAATGTTTTCTATACATTGGACGTATAAGTAGCTCTACCCAAATTCCTAGAAACTTACCTGTGTTCATGCAAGGACAGCCAGGAATGTGAACCCACTCCATAGAATTGTTTTTACATATTACAATGTATATTTTGATGAGTAAGGGTGGGAAAGAAACCACTATAATGCGGGTGGGAATTTCAGATTATAAATACACAATGTTGTGTGCGCCAATGGAGAGCAGAATTATCAGTGTATTCATTTTTAGTTTTTAACTGGTTTTACAGATTCTATGAACAATTCTTAGGTAAATATATGATTAAGCATTTTGTGATGCCTTGGGTTGCCTAAAATGCACTGTAGTATAGGGCTACCTTGGTGTAACTATAGCAGGACAGTTTGTGTGGGCCCAATGCTTGTTGCGTGCTGATGGGGCTGGCGCTACTTTAATTCTTTTTTTTTTTTAAATGACTGGCTTGCCATATTAATTTTAAAAAAAAAAGTATTAAAGTAGCGCCGGCCGGCGGAATCAGCACCCAGCGGCCGTGTGCGATGGCTAGTGATGGGAGCAGGGTGAGGGATGAAAGCTCCGCCCCCTCGCACTCAGACTGCTGCAGCACCGGATGTCGGGTCAGTGACATCCTGTTAACATAGAAAATGGCGGCCTGCAGCTACTAGAGGACAGAGGTCAAGATGAAAAAGCCCCAAAGTGGAAGAAGTATAATGTCAGTAAACTAATTTATTTTTTATGTAAAAGCCTTATGCCCCCCTATATGCCACTCTGCCTCCCTGATATGCCTTATAGCCCCTATATGCCTTTTAACCCCCTAAATGCTGGAGTGGCATATAGGGGTATAAGGCATTTCTGGAGGCAGAGTGGCATATAAGGGCTACAAGGCATTTCTGGAGGCAGAGCGGCATATAGGGGCTACAAGGCATTTCTGGAGGCAGAGTGGCATATAGGGGTTAAAATGCATATCAGGGAGGCAGAGTGGCATATGGGGGGCATAAGGCTTTTCTGGAGGCAGCGTGCCCCATGATATGCCTTTTAACCCCCTTTATGCCACTCTGTCTCAAGAAATGCCTTTTAACCTCCTATATGCCACTCTGCCTCTATACATGCCTTTTAAGCCCATCTGCCTCCAGAAAGGCCTTATACACCCTAAATGTCACTCTGTCCCATGATATGCCTTTTATCCCCCTATATGGCAGAGTGGCATATAGTGGGTATAAGGCATTACTGGAGGCAGAGGGCATATAGGGTGTTAAAAGGCATATCAGGAGGCAGAGTGGCAAGCCTGGGGCAGATGTGCATATTGGCAAATAAAAGGAAATAAAAACAAAAATCAATAGCTTTTATCAAATATGAAAAAATAGTTTATATGAATTAATAAATAAAAGTTTCTTACAAGAATATTGTGAAGAATAATGTTATCGCTGTTTGTTCCACTGAATAAAATTGAACCTTTTCATCTAAGAATGTTTGCAGTAGCAAATGTTTTGATTCCATTATGTATAATGTATTTAATTTATTAGGGCCTGTTAACACTTTTGCTTTCTGGCATTTTAATACAAATATTGTGATCAAAAGAATGTTTTATAGTTATTTGTATGGCAAATAGTGTAACTCGGGTATGTATAAGGGGTGCGTGTGGGTATAAGAGCTCGACCGCGAGATGAACTATATGGGGCTGGTCTCCAAATGTCTCCAGGGCTGCTTTTCAGTTCCAGTCCATCCCTGTAGCTAGCGAAGGAAGTAGTACAAGACACAGCTTAAACATCTACCCGATGAATATTTTAGTTCTTGCTAACATCCATAATGACTTCCCTTCCTTTAGGAGGAGTCCAGCTGTGCTTACACCATGTATCTGTTGGCTTGCCCTCCTCCACTGTGTTCCTTAATTACTGACATTGGATAATCTTTTCTTAAACAATTATATCAAGTGCACTTAGAACCTTCTGTGTGCATTTTAAGATTTAAGACAAGCACTGTGTCTCATGTTCATGTTAAAAAGATTTTATCTGAAACCATCAATTCAGTGTTTTTCTAACAGAAAGGGCACTAGCCCAACACTTAATATGAATTTGTTTACATGCATGTACATTGGGCCTCGTTCATCAAGGTCTATGAAGAAAGTCTAGCACTACCTTTCTTGGCTCAGAAAGTCACTGAGACCTCTTGCATTCTTAGACCCAGTTGAAGGAGGCTCACAAAATTCCATATTTTTAATCTTTTCATAGTGAAAACTATGACCTAAAATTATAGATCTAGTGTTAAGCTAGGGATTAGTTCACTCGTATTATATTATACTATTTCACTCTTATTACTATTATATAAAGAACTGCAACAGGTAAAACCAAATATACAGTATTCCAGTATTTTTAGATTTCTGCAGGTTTATGTTACGTTTATTCCTAAGGGATACACATTGCACACTGGGTGATATACATTGCACACAGTGATTTTTGTTGTCGATAACATTCTTCAATAGGGCTTTATTCCCAGTTACAGTACATCATTTTGGCACTAGTTAGAAGTAACCATACACGAATAAATATAAAGTAAATTTAAGATGTAACATGAATAATAGACGAACTATTATGAGTTGACAGGCATCATAAACCACGTGGAAAACTCTCCAACCCTGCAGAAACTAAACATGTCAGTATTTTCAGCAGTGCAAGGAATACAAAGTTCATCTCTAAAGTAACCAGAAGTCAGTCCCTTTATGTTGGAGCACAGTATGCCATGAGCTCTTTGCAAGCATTTCCTATATTTTGATATATATTTCATCTACGGGATTAACCCCGCTTAAAAAGAACAAATAAGACGGGTGTCTATTTTCTCCACAGCATTTCAACTTTTAACGTCTAAGGTGTGTATTACACATCATTCTCCTACACACAAGTCCATGTCAAGGGTCCTTGCCTTCCCCATTCACGCACTAAGAGGCAAGACCTAGTAAGAATCCACCAACAAATCCGCCAGACACCACAATGTTCTGCTTAATAAAATCTGTAGACTGCAAAAAAAAATAAAAAAAAAAACAGATTAGGACTTGTTTAAAAAAACAAAACACATTTCCCCAAGTTTGGTTTATAGTACAATCTCCCCAAAGTACCAGATGTTTACTTAAGGGTGCTATAAATGTTGTTCTTACATCATATAATAAAGTTACTCTAACCATTTTAACATTATCCCATTCATTTGTGGAGTGTGTGGTGCATATGTTTAGCTATGCACCTTGTGGCACATATCGACGTGAATGCAATGTAGGGTTCTGTCTCAGTCAGAAAATGTGATAGAATTAACCGATAAAATTGCAGTGAATCTGGTAAAAATAAAGGTAAAATGGGACTTACGTTTAACATAAAATGTGGTAAAAACAAACAAAAAAACCCAACTTGCTACTGATACAACTGCCTCCCAATTACATGAGACAAAAAAATTACCTCTTCAATTATGTTGTTAATTTCAGGTACAGATTTATTTGCCTGCTTTTTGATTTTTCTTTTCGCCTTGTTTACATCTTTTTCAACTCTCTTCCAATCTACTTGTATGTATCCACTATGACTGGCAATCTAGGAGGAAAAAAATGTTAACTGTTAACAAATATTAAAAGGCTTAGCCTCATCCCCTTTCTAATATTAAACTGTCAACTCAAACTGAAAATACATCATTGCAAATCGAGCACATACTACATTCAACTGCTAAGCCTAGTGCTACATGAGTGAACAGCTATATACTTTCACACATGTAGTTGTAGGCTTAGGGCAACTATAGAATTTTAATGCATTCACACACAGAAATAATGTACATATTTAAGTATAAATTTTATGCTAAAATTTTACTTCTCTATTTTTGACACACACACACACTACTTTGCAGCCCCTCCGCAAATCACTATAAGGTAATGTGCAACATAATTGCGTAAATACTTTAGCCCACCACGCTATAGGTAAGCCACATATTGCCAGATTTATTTTCATGGTGATCTACTTGTTAAATATATATTAACTCTTAGTTTGTCACTTGTGTATATATACACACACACTTTTTTTTTTTTTTTTTTTTTTTAAGTGTGTTTCTGTTATGGAGATTCTTCATTCACTTGATACAGGTTTGAGGAAAACTGTTAATCTGGCCTGAAACATAAAAACACATTATGAACGCAACATAACCACATATTTATATAATCCAAATATAAAGCAAATATCTAATTACGGCATGTTTACCTGAAGCAGAAGAAAGCCGCCGCCTACTGCTGTTGCCGCTAGCTTTCCAACTTTTTGAAACAAATATCCTGCACACCTAAACGTGAAATAAAAAAAAATAATCTAATGATAATAATCCTAGATCTCATTTTGGGTCCTAAATAAACAGTCCAATTATAAAACTTGTATGTTTTTAAAAAAAACAAAAAACAAAACCCTAACCATATATTTATATACCGTGATATAAGAGGATTCTAGAATAAATAGCGAGCTGTAAATGAGACAAGCTCGCAAACAAAAATAAAACTATACCATTTTGTGAATATATTGACAAATACAAGGCTATGTAGTAATGCAAAACCCTTATTTTTTCTACTTTTAAAAACCCTGCAAAGGGTGAATATAAGAACTGGAATAAATCTGGAAAGAAAATAAGTGTTTTAAACATAGTCTGTTGTGCATACTAAATTTTGTGTCTGTTCGAAACCCATCTGTGAAGAATCATTATTTACTACTCACCAGCCAGTCACTCCACCCATTACAATCTGAGTAGCAACGGAATATTTCTCTGTGAGTGGCCCAGAGTTTCGACCGAAAAGTCTACTCCACCAGTGATGACGTCGGGCATATTCAGTTAAATCCAGAACTTCATATGATTCATCATCACTGTTAGGGTCTTAAAAGAAGAACATTTATATTTTATACGTTATTTACTGAAATATGCAACAAATAAAAGAAAAACCCCCCACAATGAATACTTTTTGATTATTGAAACTTCAATGTGATTTGCATTAACCCCTTCTCTTACACATATTACTTCTTGCTTCTGCTTCCTTAAAACCTCAAAAAGGTACTTTAAAAAAATGCTATGAAAGATGTATAGACATATAAAATGACGCAAATATATGAGTTTATATATTTATATATATATATATATATATATACACACATTGATGTAAACATAAATTACAAAATATAATTATATTACAAATTGGAGTAAATTGTAAACATCTAGGGGTCATGCTTACGTGGCCCCAGGGATTTGTCCATCCATAGGTAATATGCACAAACGCCAATGAATTCTATCTGAGCTTTCTCCGTCTTAAACCTCAGGCAAGACATTTTTGGTGCGTTCTACTATTCTTTATTGTTATTTTACTGATGAGCTTATTAACATTTCCCAGGGATGACCCTTTTGCAATACACAGCTTTAAAATCTTTCTTTGGTTTCAAAATATCCTAAACCTTTCCATCACTGTACGTGCCATATATATATATATATATATATATATATTTATTATTATATTTCTTTATTAATCAGGGCATTACGACATCAATCCTTATTACAGCCATTACAGTCCATAGGGATGAAAATAAGAAAATGACATTTTATATATATATATATATACTATATATATAAATAAAAAAAGATGGGGTGCCCTTTTGCAGAAATACAATTAAAAAAATCATGGGGCTGCATTGGCTTTTTAGTAAATCCATTTCAATTGTTACGTATCTAGTATATCATCCATTGATGAAAGAAAGAATATATTTTAAAACAAAGAACTGTCACCGCCCAGGTATACAGACACACCAACAAATCCCATGATAATACCAATGCAAGCCGCACCCCATGAAATAAGCACTTTATAGACTTTTGTTAGATTCAAAATTTCAAGTTTCAACCCATCAAAAAGGTATGCCTTGAGTTCCAAAGATTTCAAAACCACCAAGATAAAGACTAAGACCCTGAGTTTATTCACCGATACAAAAAAAATGTTGAGGAGGAATTAAGACAATCCATTCATCTACTACGTGTAATATATTCCCGGCTATGCGAGTGGTTACAGGTATGAGAATGCGCATTTAATTAAAGATATAATTTATAATAAAATGAGACACACAAGGGGGGACACACAAGGGGTGACACACAAGGGGGGGACACACAAGGGGGGGACACATAAGCGTGAATGAGACATTTTGATGGATTGCTTTGCTCACACACCAGGCTCTCGAGGAATTAAATCAAATGTAGCCATAGCTCACCTGACATGGAATATGCTTTGTGGTTATGTAGCTAAGGCAACCAACAGGTAGCCATCTATAGGTTGGAGAACTACAATTCCCAGGATGCTCAACTGTCCAGTAGCCTATGCTTGTTTTTATGATGCCTTTTCAGCATCCTGGGGTTTCTAGTTACACAAGAGCTGACAGCCATAATTGCAGGCTAACAAAGACACTTGGCACCCTTTTAATGGTAGATGAAAACATTAAACTCCATAGCCTATGGCTTAAATAATACAATGGATAAAAAATCTCCCTTGTTTACATATTTAATGTCATATACAAAATAAACAACTGACATAAAATAATATTTCTCTTGTTCTCAGTCCATTAAATTATTAAAGCTTTGAACTATGCGACAAGTTAAAAACGTTAAAAAAAAAACCTCATCAAGCCCACTAGTCCTTCCGGCATACTAAGGTTAGATGTTTCTGACTGAAAACCTTTTGGCTTCCCATTTGCATGTCACATAAGAAGGGATCGCCAGCAAACACACTGACCTTCTCGCCAATCAACAGCTTTATTTGCTTAGACCTAAAACTCAACCGTAAACGGAATACAAAATAGACTGTGGAATTCCCTTCCATTAATCAATAAAGTCATGGTAGTCTCCTGATAACGATCAGGACAAACTAGGAATGACCCAGTTATCCATTACCTCTACGGGCAGCCATGTCTGTTCTCCTTGTTATTTTTTTTTTTCAGTGACGCATGACGTTACGCACACGTCAAGCCCAGCGACGTCCTGAACGTTCAACCGAACTTAGTCATTCAGCCGGGTTTCTAACGCCGCCTATTCTGGTGACTTGACACGCATGCGCAGATCTAGTTATTAGCTGACGTAAATACACGGAGAATTATGTGGATAGTTATTCCGGTAGGAAGTGACAACAAGTTGCTTTCTTTTTTGTAACTTTACGCCATAGTTGAACCTTCCAACAGTTTTGGTGAATCCAACTTTTGGTCTATTATTTGGAACAAATGTTAATGTCACGTACCGTACAACCGTTTAGGGAAACTTTATAGTTAAGCTGATCCTGAGACGCTTTAAGGATTCTGCTCCAGAATGTAGATTACATTTACACTTTGAGAGACTATGATTTTAACCCTTAGAGTTTAAAACGGGGCCTATAACTTAACAGGCGGGTTTTAGACACAAAATATGTGAGGAAAGTTACAAAATAACTCAAAAGCAAAATAGACTTCTAAATGTACTCTTGTATATACACTTGATGGTAGAATTGTATGGACTGACAACATATTTTATAGTTTCAGTGGAAAAAACTACGATCTCCCTATATTAAAAATGGTATATGATTTTTGTCTCTCTGGAGTCAGACCTTTAATTTGAGAATTAAGAAAAAAAATCTGACCAAGATGAAAGTCCTCCTATACCAAGTAGCACCCTGAGTAATATTCTCTTTTACATACATGGCAATATCTCAAAAGCCTAGCAAGACTGATCAATGAAGAAGCTATCCAGAGTATGGTGCAGAACAATTATTTCTTATGCATGGGCCCTGGTACACAGGGTGCTGCACAGCCAGGTAAAGCAAATAATTGTTCTGCCAATTACTCTGTACAGCTTCTGCACTGCTCAGTGCTTTGCTCTCTGCATTACCTCGCTGGCTCATACACTCTAACACTATACTGTATGCAAACACGCGCACTTAGTCTAACACCATACACTAACACACTGTTTGTGAACACTTCACCCATTCTAATGCTGTACACTGATCAGCCACAACATTATGACCTCCTGCCTACTATTTTGTAGATACTCCTTTTGCCGCAAAAACAGCCCTGACCCGTCGAGGCATGGACTCCACTAGACTTCTGAAGGTGTGCTGTGGTATCTGGCACCAAGACTTTGGCAGCAGTAAAAGACCGCTGTCAGGCCACTGTTTTCCATTGACCAGCAAAATTCGGGGCGCATGTGTACATAGAAAAAAGAAGTAATATGATAGTGTGATATTGTCAAAAAACAATAAGATATGTTAAACGTGTAAAATGCACTCACAAACAGTGCCAGCACAAAAGGCTCGTCTGAGGTACAAAGCAGTAGCGTACCTAGGGGGGCGGGGGGGGGCGGTTCCGCACTCGGGTGCCGCTCATCAGGGGGGTGCCAACTTGCCGGCACCCGGCACCCCTCCAGCGACGGACAGTAATGTCCGCCGCTGAAGGAGCAGGCTCGCAAGGGAGCGGTATCGGAGGTCTGTTAAAAACCTCCGATACCGCTCCCTTGCAATCCGCGCGGCAACTGCTGCTGTGCGCCGGGGTTTGTTGTCAGATCCCGGCGCACAGCACTGAAGCCGCGCCCACAGTGCCCTCTGACCCGGAAGAAGACAGAAGAAGAGGAGCGAAAAGGAAGAAAAGTAGCTGACTGCTGTAGGAAGAAAAGTAGAAAAGAAGAAAAGAGGAAAGGTAGGAAATCATTCAGTAAGAGTGACAGTGAGAGTGGATTGGTATGTGTGGAATCTGTGGATTGGTTTATGTGT
>VKOC01004667.1:0-11519 GCA_009364415.1 Spea multiplicata
GTACTAGGACTGATATTTGCATTTAGACTGTTCTGTATTTAGTTACATTCAGCACTTCAAATTTCTACTTTCAATTACTAAACATATATTTCTTTTAGTTTATTAATATCCAAGTAAAATCGTAGCTGTACTTTATCAGAGATTACTTATGTGTAAATGCATATATAACATTTATTCTACCTGATTGTAGTGTGTGTCTGTGTGTGTGTATACACATATATAACTACAATAACCTGGATGGGTAGAAAGCACAGTGCTTACTGCTGTGGAGCTTGCACACTGTGTGAGGAAACTCTCTTTTCCTGCCCAGGTTCCTGCTTCCCCTGGGCGGGAAAGAGAGTTTCCTCCCACAGTGTGGGGGTACCACAGTGGTAAGCTGCCTGCCTGCGTTATTCAGCCCAATGACCACCTAGATGTCTGGAGAGCCCCAGTAATGCTCAGCCCCAGGACCATTGAAATCTGCAAGAGATGTAAGGGGGTGTGGGAGAGTGATCGATTGGGTGAATGAATGAATAAATGCGTGAGTATTTAGGGGCAGAAATGAGTGGGACAGGCAGGCTGTTTAGGGGGACAGATGTGCCACAGGCAGGCTGTTAAAATGGCAATGCTGGCACAGGCAGGCTGTTTTTTAATTTTTTTTCAGATTTCAAATTTTTTCTCAGTTGACATAAAGTTTGCAAATTTGTGAAATTATTCTTGCCGGGGGGGGCTGCCACATACAGGATCCAAACCAGGGGAAAAATATTCTAGGTACGCCCCTGGTTCGAGGATAATTATACGCAAACAGTCCATCATTCTTAAGAATAATATAGGTTTATTTTCGGCAATCCATAGTTCTGGATAATCCAGCAATTTAATAAACAGGCAGGTTTCTAAACAGTTCAAATAATAAATAGAAATCACAAAGCTACAAAAAAATCGACCTTTATCTGAGCACTGCCTAAACATGCAGTAGATCCCTCTCTACTATAATGCAAAGCAACAATTAGGATATGCTAAAAGGGATTTTGCCCGAGGCCTGCAGGTTAAAGTCTCAGCATCTGCTAATTAGGAGTAGATGAAGATATGCAGGCTATAGAGGATTGTGGGTCCTAAATACCTTACCATAGACTCCGTCCGTAGACCCTGTTCAGTGTGTAATTCTTTGCAGACCACCCAATTTATCAGCCAGCGTGAAATGATGTTACACTCTATAAATAGTTAAATTACGTATCTCATAAAGTGGTCCAAATAGTAGAACAGTCAAATATGGAGATCTAGTTTGATAAAAGCTGAACATTTTTCATTCCAGAGGGTTATCATTTTTGCAATGAGGTTGGGGGGGTTACTTCAATAAATCTGGTGACCTTGGTTCTATCTTGGGCCTCAGATATTGACACTTTTGTGAAGCAGCTAAAAGATTTCCCTGAGTTCATATTGACTTAAGCAAGAACTTTGGTTTGCAACTTATGGCTACTGTCAGTACATTTCAGCGGAGTCAGAGATGTCCCTCAAACTTGGCCATATCATGTGAATATTATTGTAATACTTATTTAGTTTTTACCCAGTACTAGGATGTAGCTAAGCCAATTCAAAACAAAGTGGATACATCCCAAAGTAGAAAGTTACTCTTGAGTTACCAATTTGTATTACATTGGAAAAGGTCATGAGCGTAAAAGAACATGATGGAATCTTTAAAATATTGAGTTATAGCTCTTACAAAACATTCTGTTACCCTAAACCGGAGTGGAGACAGTTTTGATTTTGTTTTCCAGTTTTGTGGGTCTTTTTGAAGGAAAATGTTTTATGGACAATTTTATAGGAAAAGCTGTTAGTGTTAATATAATGCATAAAAAGAAATGAGTCAGACATCTTTATGTGGATTCCTTAGACTATGGGTTGCTCACACATGTGTTCTTCATCAATAAAATTAAGGTTGACTGCCGAGTGCAGCCATGTGCCTTTTAATGTTCTCATTATACTTTTGGCACATCCACAGATTCATCACAAGCGGGTATGTTGAATGCTTACTTACCTTCACATAGCTGCATAGAGTTACCATATCACGTTGTTTGACCCAACGTGACATATTTGAAGGAAGCAATGACAAGAGAGAACAGTAGATTCCAACTACACTTGTCATGCTTTACTTGCGAGAAGAGCTCTTAGTTGTCTCCTGAGCACAGTTGGTCGCTTACTGTGTCCTCTCATTGTTTCCAGACATTGCCTGGCACTCTTTATAATCTATCTTCTTATACTCAAGAAATGGCCCAGCTTCACAAGGATCCGCATTCCCTTTCAGTCCTCCTGGTACTGTTGGGTTTGAGAAGCCTAGATTGGCCTCTTCCTTCTTAGAAGTGAATTATTGGACTTTTAAGATTAATTATCTTTTTATTATTTTATGTATGTGCGTTTACACACATTTATTACTATTGAAATAGCAGTCACAAGCATTTATTTTGTTCATCGTAATAGAAGTGTTTCCGGTGATTCAGGCTGGCATGAAGACTTATTATTCATTCCCAGCGCCACCCTTTTATTTTACCAGCCCCATTAATTTAAGGGCGTAATTAGCTCAGGCAGGAGAATCAATAAAAGCATTTTCGATTAACTAAAAATGCCAAGTGAATAGGAATGCACTTTTAACAGTCTTTTAATAGTACATTAAAAGAAGCATTAAATGACTTTCATTGAAACGCACCTTGAAGAGAGCCATCTGACTTGCTATTTCTTTATTTTATATGAATTGACAGTAGACCAGCAGTGGTGGATGCTATATACATACACACCTTATATATATATAATAATATACTGTACGTGGATTAAATCACACTAAGCTGCAGAATGTATTCTCAGAATGCAGGCTTCATAAGCATATTATCTGTGTCTGCCTTTATATAAATTGATTTTATTAGGTAGTCGTGATAGTCAAATAATAGAATCCATTTTGCCAATTATCAGTTACTTTAATACAGACATACCTGTATCCGTGTGCCCCGTATGCCCATTTGTTTTAATTCTTAGATGTAGATTTTCTGGTCAAAACAATCCATTTAACAAAAAAAACCCAAAAAACTGAGCAATATAAGTTTGTGAATGAAGCAATATATCCTCTGGGTTGTGAAACTCATTATCAGGCTTTTGTAAATCGTCAGTGGAAATGTGTATTTTTTAGCGTGCACAGTAATAAAACAAGAATACAGAGAGTCATTTGATGGCTTTTCCTTTGAAGCCACATCATTGCTTATGATCAGTAATGGTGGCATTAAGCCAGATGAGTATCTCAATCTGAATTTCTATTTAATTAGTGCTCAATAAGTGAGGAAAGAAATCTATTTTCCTCACCCCCACCCTAATAGAAATCATTGCAGCTATTTTCAGTTTTACTTCAAAAGTCTTGGAAAATTTCTGTTTCTTTATTTATTTGCTGTATGGCGTTAGGCACCATTATAATGTTTTTGTATAAAAAGTATGCAAATAGTTTTGAATACTAATATTGTAGCTAAGTAAAATGCTTGTGATAGATAGATAGATAGATAGATAGATAGATAGATAGATAGATAGCAAAAATTGTCATTTGGTCTTAATGTCCAAAATCTACTGAATGGATAATATCCATGTCACATGGCAACTGTTGAAGGTAAGTAACTAATCTCCAGGGAATATTTATAAGTAACCCTGTCTGTTTTACTAAATATCTTGCATGGACCTGTTTTTGTTGTCTTTGTCTAAGCTGCTGTTATAACATGTCATGTAACCCGTGCTCTCATTCCTTCTTTGTATTTTCCTCTGTTTCCACTGCTCAAACCTCTATGATCTATCGCTATGTTTCCCTCTAGTAAGGTCTGGCAGGAAAGGAAGACGGCGAGTGTTTAGTCTGTCGGAGGCAGACAGTCACGGTGGACACTGGGTTTAAACCCCAGAGCGGCATCTGCCTCAGTGAGTGTCTTGGATAATAAATTTGCGCAGCTTACTGATTTACGTTTCATTTCATTAAGTGCATCACAGGTAACAGACGATAGAACCTCATCTCGTATAATAACTGATACTGAAATTCATCGACCAATAGCAACTAACCACTCTTATAGACCTACAAATATTACACCCCAAAACAGAGCAAATTTTAATTCAAATCCGTTTTATAACTAAAAATAGCTCGCACCATGGTCATCTTGTGTACAAATTGTATGCGTCTGTAATAATATTTTCTTGTGAATTATCAGATTTATTTCTTTACATTATTTGACTGTTGCGTTAATTTTCCAGTCCAGTTTCTGTTGTTTTGGTTAAATTCCGTGTGCGCTTTTTCCTCCAATCAAGTATTTGGATAGTTTCCCTTATGATCAGTAAAGCAGGGTACTATATTTGTTGGAAAAAAAAATAAAAATAAAGTTTCACTGATATGTTACTTAGGATTGGCCAAATAAAGTCACAAAAACTTTCAAGACACTAGAGGTTTGTTAAACGTTGTGTAACTTTCCATCTTGCGCTGTGAATATGTTGACTCTGGATTAGGCATAATTTTAGGTAGCTAAAACCGAGCCAAACTCAAGCTCCTACTACATGAATAGCTTTGTTGACCCTGTATAAAGCATGCTTAAATCAGTGAAATGTATGGATAGCCACCTCGCTGATTGAGCTATACATTATGCAGGGCCTTCCTTCTCGGAGAGAAATTTGCCAGAAATGACCCTACAGTGACTTCATGGGATTAAAACCACTGCTCATCCGTCAACTCCTGCTTTATTGAGCGAACCCCAGAATATATGATACAGTTGCTGAACGTGCCTTAAAAATCAAAACAACTCAACTATCTTTATTTTAAAATGAGACTGAATAATGCATAATTAAATGTATGAATCTCTTGAGCCCTATATTAGTCATTTATAATACAAAAAACATTTTACGTTCAGCATATGCCTGATTCCTGTACCGTGCTATATGTCTACACTGTGCTAACCCAACCGTTATATGCTTGTTATGCCCGTGGGAAAAGTGTAGCGTGTAAAGTAGGTAATGTATACATTTCCTTGTTAGTGTTACGATTCACAATTGTTTTTATAATATATTTTTATTTTCTTTTGCATTTTTTTTAATTATTTTTTATTTTCTTTTGAAAAATACAAGATTTTGTTCTTTTTTTTTTTTTATGGTGTGTAGTTACAGGGAACTTAGATTCTGAAGAAATGCTTAGACGTTGCATGCTTATCTCATCTCTCATACGCAACATTTTATTTCAGTCTTGTACAAGTTCATTGGTAGGCAGGGATCCAAATTAAAATGAAGTTTATCTTCCAATTGAAGAATTAGCAAGAATTTTTACAAACACGCTGTTTGTTCCGTGAACCAGATTTTATGGGTTGGCAGGTCCACACCTTAAGATATTAATCATATTGCTTCACGCAGTGTCCTGATATCCACTGCTTTAAATTCTCGGAACAGTGTCCTTCAGCAACCTTCTCCAACTGAAAAAGAATTTGTGATCTTTATTTGGAAAACAATCAATTTTTTAGTCAAGGTTATTCTAAGGTACAAAGAGACAGTATGACGCATGAATGTAATTTTTTTTCTATTTTTTTAATATATATATTTGAACAACTTTTACATCAATAATTAGAATATCTGATGGGCACAGGCATATATAAATAGTACACTGAATTTTGAGCTCATCTGAGCAGGGTTCTCCTTACCTTTTGTTTCTGTAAGTCCAGATCGTCATGCTATGCATTACCTGTTATGTCCTATTTCCATTTACAAATCACATTTTTAAGTTTGAGGATATTATTATTATTATTATTATTATTATTATTGTCAGGCTGATGCAACCATCAGTACCTATGGTCTTGGTAGTTTTCATTTTACTATTCGTTTGCGATAAGTGTCTAATACTTTGAGTAATAGAATGGTGGAAAACAATAGGCTGATAATTATATTATTTGGGAATTATTTGGGAACATTTTGAGCAGACGTTAGACCGATATTTAGACCTGGAGTGCCTTCCTTCCCTAAAGAATGTTACTCTTTAAACCAGCAACACTGGTTTTCTGTAAGGCTGTTGGGTTTATTTCCTAATGTTTTATTTTTTATTATGATTTTGTATAAAATTAGTAGTTTACGTTTTCTAACCCTGTAAAAGTTACAGTTACAATTTAATTGTTTCTTATCTGATATCAGTGCCAACGACTTTGCTTTAGGCAAACCAAACCACGGTGACCCATTAACAAATTTAATTAGATTTTTAATCAATTTTTTTCTATTGCTTTTGGCTTTCAATCCAGCTTTCAATCCATTGACCACATTTAAATTAACAATCCTTGCATAGTATAGAAACATACTTCTTTACATCACATAACCGCGTAGTCCATCTAGTCCCATTTTTAATATTCATTTTATTTCAATTCTTTAGATGATGCTTCAATATCTGACCAGCCCCAACAGACGATCTGTAATGAAGCAGAGAACTCTGAAGAAACACTTTCAGCAGCCTCCAAAACACGGAAGAGTTCCATGAAGACCGATGTAGAGATAGCAAACTTGGCACCCAGCTTGACTCCAGCACCCCAGCCAACCATTTCATTGATTTCCAATGAAAATACAGATGCACTGAGCGTGGAGTCCCTTACGTTGGTTCCCCCCGTGGATTCGCACAGCATTCACATTTTGAATTGCGTCATTCAAGTTCCAGCGGACTCAGAGTGTTTTACAGAGGCAGATGATGGAAGCGTGTACCATGATAGGAAAGCCAACACTGATGCGCAGTGATCAGAGACAAAAACACCATGTTTTGGGACAATCGTCTGAAAGCTGTAGTGGTCAGAAAATGTGAACATTCATCTACCATGTACAGATGTCTGCATCACCAAGGATGTATGTATTCAGCATTTCCTGCAGGGTTAAGAAGTCCCTGGGGGTATGTGATGTGGTCCCATTACTGTACAAGTCAGATGTTCCATGAATGTTCAGTAAGACCCTATATGGAAAAGATCTGTTTCATTTGCTTAACATGTTGTTTTCATGAAAATTATTTTTGAATAAAAACTAGGAAATATGAAATTTGTTATGTTTTAAATATGTCATGACAAATAACATTGGCTATTATAACCTTTATTCTATTTATTTCTTACGTTTTTAAGTTTCTTTTCCAATGGCCGTCATTAAGGTGGGAATCCAGAAGGGACTTGGCACTATTTGGCACTTTAAACTAGATTCTCACAAATCCATGTACATTAATGTACGTGTTTCTGTCCATACCAGGTAATCTCTCCCCATTGATTAAATTATGTTTTATTTAATTAGACATAGGTCTGATGCTAATAATGGATGATGGCCTGTACTCAATAGAGACCAGAACTTATTTGACATTTGCTTTACAGATGAATCTTAAATAAACAACAGTTGTAATAAACATGAAATACACATGTAATACATCTTCCTGAGATGGGGAACACAACATTTTGGTCAAAAAGTGTTAATATACCCTTGTTTTCCATTAACTGTGGCCTAATTAAAGATTACGGAGAATGTATTGTCTTTTATAAATGTACTTTGTACTTATTGGGTTCTGAAACTTAAGACTTAAAGGCATTAGTGCAGGGATGCCGATCATTTTGTTATACTCAGCTTTTTTTGGCATTCTGTATAACTTTTAATAAACATTGATCCAGGGGGAATATATGTAATGACAATTCTTAGCATAAAATCTCCCTATTCTATAATTAACTTTTGTTGTAGAGCTCTTTGCAAGGATATTTGTAAATGGATTGGGAAAGACATCAACAAAAGTATCTCAAAAGTACAGGATTCACTAAACGTGCATAGACTTCTTAAATATAGCTATTTGTTGATTTTAAACCATTCCCGATGAGATTCAACACTTTCAGAATAGTGATTTTCAAAAGCTAAGTATTTACTTCTACACCAACTAGCATGCTGTCCTTCTTGTAACTTCTTGTAAAGTCTGTAGAGCAGAGATTATAGCTTCAAGCAATGGATGGCTGTAAACCTAACATGTTTTCAAGATGATACACAGGGTGTACATGCATACATGCATAGATACATGGATTGTATATTAACAACATGGAGAGCAGACAGGAGTGTCCGCACATCACCATTTATTTTGAAGGACCAAGCTATCCAGCATGAAGGGCTGAGCTGGCTCTGTATAAAGGTGAGGACGCTTTGAAGAAATATGGCTGATTTTCCGTATGGACTATACAGGGTTTTTTGTGGTGCAGGAGCTCACTGGAGTTGACCCTTCATAATGCGTAGTGATGTCTCTGATTTGAAACCAAAACTCTACGGAAAACTCTCCGATGAGAAGCTCTTTGAAACATATCCTCCGGCTGCATGTGACAATAATGAATCATAGCACAGCAAGAAGAATTTACCAACATTTCATGTGAAATGTGGCACGTGAATGTGACAGTGCCAGAGTTCTTTCTCATAGGTATGGAGTTGTTATTTCTAATAGGTGGACTGAATTGTCAAGTTGTCAAATGAAAAAGGTCAGAATGTATCCGAATGTAGAGCAGCATCTACAATTCAGGGAAAGTAAATAATTCTTCTGAAGAATTGGTTTTATGAAATATGCTCATGCTTTGTTCCTTGGAACAACAGAGGTGTTCTACATGTTCTGAAGTGTGAAAAGGTGTTTTTTTTAGCTTCACAGTGTTAAATGAGCTAATACTTATTTTTAACATGATAAAATTTAACTCTGCTAAAATACTAATTCATCAAGCATTCATTGAATGCCCGCCCCGCATGACCAAGAATACACAACTCAGCCAGACAACAAAGGGACTGTCACATTAGGTGTATTTGTGAGGCTGCCACATAATGTTGTGTGCAGTGACGGGATGGTCTGCCTCCAGCAATGGAGCTTATTGCTGCATAGCTGTCCTTTGTGAATAAATGTCAGGACGTTGAAATGTAGTTTACTAATTTTAGTTACTGATTTTATCCAGTTGTGGTGTCTGCCTTCAAAATTATTATAACTCCTTGCTGCATATGTCATAGGGGAAAACCTTCATAAATAATAGGTAATACAGGGTAATTGCTGCCTTTCCCTTGCTTTTGTGACAGCATGGCACCAATAGCCCTTCCCGAGTTATCCAAAACTAGTATATATGGCAAAGATGGGTCAGGAACCACCATGACTCGTATACTGACCAAGACGTAGGAATGTGGCAGGTAATGTTCCTATGCATGAGGCTCTCTAGAATGTAGCCATATAAATCTTAATTAAGTCAGCACAGTAGGTTCTGGACTTTTGGGATGTCACAAAAAGTGATGAAGGCTTGTTAATGGTCACTTTCCTATTACATCTATTTGGTAGAATGTACTGTGGTTCAGTCTCAATGGCGCCAAGGTTGCTCTGAGCAGGAGGAGACACAGAAGGAAAGTTAAGAGGAATAGTAATAGAGCAATCCTTTCTTTTTGGCAGACCCGGGTCAGTGTGACTAGTTGTCTGCTCAGGGCTCTATAGTGACACATGACGTACTCGAGAGCTGGAATCCTGTGCACAGGAGACCGGTGAGTGTGAAAGGATGATCCCCGTAAACCAAGGCAGGGAATGTGAAGTCATGGAATATACTCTTAGAACTCGGGTCATAGCGTAGGGAAATCAGAATGAAAATATTTCATCGGACATACTGATCCTACACCGAAGGAAAATCTATATGTTACAATGGCAACATACAAAGTACTTTTTAGTGGTTAGGCTATCCTCATTTATTATAGATGTTAATGCAAGGATGTGCATATAGCAGTATAATTTAATAGTTTTTCATAGTAGCAATGAAACATATAAAGGTGAAAGCATGTGATAAATATTGATCTAAATATGGAACGCAGTGGTAACATGGTGAATTCTGCATTAACCCAATTCCTGCTGGTACGAGAACAAAATATTAAAAAATTTTAATGGGGGGCGTGTCCGACCGCCGAGGAAGATGGCCGCATGATCTGACTGCTCTGCCGCCGCTCGCAAATCATCCATCGCCATCGTGCTCTAAACTGCCATGGGCCGTTCCAAAAAGGCTGCCACGGATTCCCCTGCTCCTGGGGATCGATCACGGCCGCCCTCGTCTTCGTTGCGGGAGTATTTCCGTACCCCCGCGGATCTGGCCTCGCAGGCTGCTGACGACCACGTGGCCGCCTCTCCGGCCAGTTCCTCCTCAGTGGAGGATTCCGCTTCGGTGACCCGCTTACCTTCCGCGTCCCATCCTCCAGAAGTGCTGCGACTCTTCTCGTCTGCTCCCTGGACATCAGACTTCTCCATGCTGATCACGGAGCTTAAACAGGTGGTCCGCGATGAGGTGTCTGCTCTTCGCTCCGATCTGTCTTCACTGGAACAACGGGTACAGGCCTTGGAGGACTCCTCTTCCCGCCACCAGCGCACTGTGACACAGGCCCAGCAACTGGGCGATCACCACACGACTTACCTGCGGGATCTCCGTCGGCGGATAGAAGATATTGACAACAGAGGTCGTCGCCAGAATATTCGAGTACGGGGAGTCCCGGAATCTGACACCACGGAAGATGTTTCCGCTTTACTTACCGAGCTGTTCAACGGTCTCCTGAACCGGTCCCCTGACTCGCCGCTGCCGATGGACAGAGCTCACCGGGCGCTTCGTCCTAGAGGTGGCCCGGGATCCCTCCGAGAGATATCATCTGTCACCTGTCGGATTTTCGTTTGAAGGAGGAGATCATGACCAAAGCACGAGAACTCGGTACCTGGCCGTTGCAGGGACACCAGATTTCATTTTTTCAAGACCTGTCGGATCTCACCTTGCAAGCTCGACGGGCTCTGCGCCCGCTAACATCTGAACTTCGTCGCCTGCAGATTCCGTACCGCTGGGGCCATCCTTTCGCCCTGGTGATCCGTTATGACAACAGGTCCCTCACCATCAGACACCATCACGATGTGTTGCCGATTCTCCAGCTTCTGGATTTGCCTGACATGCAGATTCTGGATTGGGTCACCATGGACGCAGTGTCTGGTGTGTCCTCGAGTCTGCTGCCACAGCCGAGACGTCCCTCTCGTACCGGTCCTGTCCGTCGGGGCCCCCCTCGGGAGCTGCCCGTCCGCACCCCTGTTTCTCGCCGCCTGGGTGCCATCGAAGAATGAGGGGTAGTGAGTATATCCGTTCCTTCGGTGCTCCTACCTGGACGGTCTACCTGATTGCACTGCTCCTCCTCTACGCCATAAGGTGGCTTCCATCTTACGCGCCGACGGCCTAGTTGGACTACCAGCTATTGCCATTAACTTACCGTTTTATTTGTTTATGTTCTTCGTTACGTAACTGTTATGTTTTCTTTCTGGTTGATGACGCTGTTGCTACTCGCGTTCTCGGGGGGGAGGTCGGGGGGGTTTATTATCATTATTTTTTATTGTCATTTATTCATTTGTTTACGCCTAGTGCTTAGACTACGATGCTAACTATGCACAGCATTCTAGGCCTCTGCTGTGGTTGTGCTCTGCGTGTCTAGTGGGTTGCCCAGCCCATGCGGAGACTTGCTCTCAGGGGATTATTTTGGGG
>VKOC01004669.1:0-11384 GCA_009364415.1 Spea multiplicata
GTCATTAAGGGGTCAAACCTTTAAGCCATACCCACAGCTGACTGACGTGTAACCGTACATGTTTATGGCTGAATAACCCTGGTATACTCAAGTGCATACCACAGTGCTGTAGTCTGTGAAAGCCATTGATCAACATTTTATGTGATAGCCTCCTTTTTATAGACAGATCTAAAGCTTTTGATGTAAAGTTCAACTCCCAATTAAGTGTGTTAGATTATTTCAAAGTGTGAAGCCCATTCTTAGTGGCTTCTGTGTGTAAAGTGGTAACTTTATTGGTGTTACAACAGTATAAAGGTGCTTTGATCTTTTTAGATCCTTAAATCTTCGACCAGGTGACCACTCCCCTTTTATAACACAGCAAACTAATATAACACCTCTGTGGAATATTTCTTCCATGGGAAAAATGAGACCACACTATACATACTAAAGTTGCTTCTTTGCTGAATATGCAGGATAAGCATACTTGGAATTATTCGGGTTTGACTGGAGTCTTTGGGTGAAACTCTCCTTCCTCTGGCCTTAAAGTGTCAAGCCAACTCCTTATCCCCTGTCTGACTTCGGTCTTGTATGCTTGCTGCCTACCTAAACCCAACTCCGCACCCACTAAAGGTCTATCTGGGCCTACCCTCTCCGCCATGTGTGGGTGGCCCCACCCTTACAACTGAAGCCCTGTCCCTTCACAAAGTCACTCCTCCAGAAAAGGGAGAATTTATATATATTTATATATTGTTTTGTGATGAACAAGAAGTGTGCGTATTTATGGTGGTTCATATTGAAGGTGGATCTGTACATGTCAAGTGGCACATTTTAACCTGTGAAGGAACTGCTGATAAGCACAAGATGGCTTAATATCAGTTAGGAAACCCAACTGCTTGCATTGCACATACTGCTTCTTCTTTACTCCTTGGGCAACAGCATAGAGATGAGCAGTGCATTTTTCATCTCTTAGAGTGTTAAAAGGGAAATTGTCTTTGTTTTTCACATGCAGCGGTCAAGTTGTGGTCCTTATTTTAAAGGATAAGTATACTTTGTTTCATCTATATCTGCCAACAAAGATAACCTAGTGGTATGTCAAGATCAGTTGGGGCTCCGGAGCATACTGTATACCATAGTAGCAGAGATATTACACTGTACACTGATACATATAGACACACAAAAGCTCAATACATTTACATACATATACACATATATGCAGCCATTTACAAGGCACAACCAAATGCATTTACATATAGACATACTGACATAAATACACACATAAACACACAAGATTCCAGCTCCTACCTGTACTGGGTGTTCCTATAACTGGTGGCTGGGGGATCCTGGCACAATAACACCCCAGAAAAGAATCTATTGGGTAAGTGTGCAGCTTACAAAGTGCACATAAGATCTACCTATCACATCTTTGGTAAACATTTCATTCATTCTGTAGAATAGGTTCATGCATATACCAGGCATTCTTGATTTCCTCCTACTGACAGGCTATTCAATGTCTAATATTTAATATATGGTTTGTGTAAAGCAGTACTTACTCACTATGTACCTTAGTCTTATGGAACAGAGATAATATATTTGATTATTTTTATTATGTCCCCACTTATGTAATTATCTGTTTAATAATTCTCATTAATATTTTTCAATACATTATTTATATTTTAGTTGTTTCAGGAAAGGGAATGTCAGTTGTCAAATCAGCACAAACATATGCATTATTTATAATAATATTATTATTATTAAGTAGTAGTATTACATGTACAAGGTTATATATCTGATTATTAACAGCAAGATATATTGAAAATATATACATAGAAAGAAAAGAAGTGAGGTACATTGTAAACAAGGGCCAGTGGGCTCAATTTGAGTATGAATACACAATGATATTTTGTGCATTCATCCCAGATTCCAGTAGCAAGGGTCAGATCAATTTGCCAGTCAGGGAAGGACAGTCATAGCTTGTTCACCTGATGTCACACCTATACTACAGTATAGAATTTATAATGACCATTCATATTCAATGTTTAGGTTTGTTGATCATTTCACCTACCAAATCAACTTAGTTAACCATCAATATGGTATTGTATATTCTTCTCCAGCTTGTATTCAGAAGAAGAAACAGAGGTGGTGCAGGGCAGACTATGCCTATAACCCAGGGAAGCCTGACGAGTTGGACCTCTGTCCAGGAGAAATACTAGAAGTTCTGGAAGAGGTAAGAATGCAGTAATAATTCTACAGTCAAAAACGTATTTGTATAATTGTAAACAAAATACCAAATTCTAGTTGGTCTGTTACTTTGAGATGCATTCACTGAATCTACAACTGTAAATACAAATACTACAATCCATCGATCCTGGCAATCTTTGCCACACTGGGGGTCCTGATCCTCATCAACATGATGCCACTATGCTTGTAAGTATCCTGTTGTTTTGCTGTTGACCAATAAAGTTAATTGAATTTTTGTAGATAAGAGCAGCCTGCTTCAACCCCAGTGAATTTCTTTTGCAATAGAATTGCATGTCACTACATAATGTTCTACCAACAAACATCCCCCAATGAATTGCTTGTTATGCAAGGCTAGCTCAGCCTGTCTTGCAGGAGAAGCTTACTGTTGTTGACCCATAATAATATATAGAGAAGTCAGAAAGTTAAAATGTTCTACTCGCCTGCAAAGGTTAATACATGTTACCATACCTAGGAACTTCCAAAGGATGGCTACCCGAAGCTTCTCCAATTCTGGCTATGCGCTCATAGGGATGGGACTAGGCCACCACTTACTCCCAACCTTCTACTGCTTACTAAAGTGGGTGGAAAGCACACAGTAGAGGGTAAGGGGTAGGCACTGGTGGGTGGGTTACTGGAGTAGGCACTGGTGGGTGGGTCACTGGAGTATCCAAGCCAATATCCCAGGTATTAATATAGTCCCATGAGGACTTCTTCGGCTGATTTTTAGTAAACAGAGAAATACTAGGTCCTTGTATGGTAAGGTGTGTGTAACTATGCTCTATGTCCATGCATAAGAAGGCCATAATAAGCTCTGCTCATTTCAGGACAACCATGTTCTTCAAGTTAACCCTGAAATCCGATCAGTAAAGACACTAGCAAATGAAACTAGCATGACTGCAGAAAATCAGCCTTGATTATAGTTATCCAGGTTTGACTTTTCCTCTTCGTATATAGATTGAAGATGGTTGGTGGCTAGGCAAGAAGGGAAATCTCATTGGAGCCTTTCCATCCAACTTTGTGCAAGAAATTGCAGAGTCTCCTTCAGGTAAGGCTTAAGTAGATCAGACTTAACACACCTGATTCTATGGATTCACATAAGCAACTGGGTCAGTATTACTCTAAAGATTGTCTGTTGTACAGCTATAGTTTTGTTAAATATTTAGCTTTCAATTTAAATATGTAACAATAACCAGTAAGCTTTTAGAGACACTTCTAAAAACATCATCAAACAAGTAGCTTCATGCTCCTGGCCAAAAAGGCATATGTTTATTTTTCACTGGAATAAGACTTTGCAAACAATGAATGTGTTTAGCCCTTTAAACAAATAAGGTGTGTTGATGGAAGTTTAATGAGATAACCATTGTTGTTGATACATAGATATGGTCCTGGATCTCAAGAAAAATAATAAACAAAGACCAAAAATGAAAGAATTCACATTTGTCCCTAAGGATGAAGAGAAGGTAAGACTGTGGTGAAAAGGCAACTTTTGTATAGAAATACATTAGTAGTAGTACTAGTGAAGTAGTAGTGATAATCTTATGGGATCTTTTAGAAGGATGTGAAAAAATAGGATGTGAAAAGAGGGTTCTACCGCTTTTACAAAAAGAAGAACTTTCCAGCCCACCCAACCTTTCCATTTGGTAGGTGAGGCATGTCACAGCTATTGCAACTTAATTGGTTTAAGTATTGGTAGTTACTTGTTTGATCATTTCACCTTCCAAATCAAGGTAGTGGGTATGGTTGCATGGCTGGCAGGCTCCCTGTAAGTAGCAATGGATTAATTAAGGTTTTATATACTTTACAAATTTCTGAATAAAGCCCTGGCCATTCTATACTAGGGGGACAAAGGGTATACAGCCATACTAAGCTTTGCAAATGACGGGACATTGGACTTGTCTCAAATGTCAGTAAACATGTCAAGTGAAGAGGTGATGAAAGGTTTAAACCAGAGATAACAAAAAGACAGGTGGATAAAATTAAGTTAAAACAGACAGAGAAATATCTAATTTTAGATCTCCTTTTAGAAACACCTGAATGTGTAGGTCATATATTGTGTGGACAGGTCATTAAGATAAAGATGTTTTATTCTGTTTCATAGATATTCATAACATATATCTTGTAAGCTGGTTTGTTATTGTGTGTGATCTTAAAATATTTCCAAATCAGTATTAATAAGCAATTCCTATGCATCTAATTTGTATGTTATTTACATCTCCTAGTCTCTTTACGATTATGTTTTGTGATTCTTTTTCTATTTCAGGTTAATCCACCTGATAATCCTACAGTTAACAACCAAAAAGGTACACGGTAGCATGTACTTCACTTCAACATACCCTTGGCATTTTTGACCACTTTTGTCAGATGTCTTCTATGATGAAAGCTCAAAAGCATATACTAGGAAAAGAAAACAATGTAGATTGTATTTAATCATGATTACAAAATCTCTACTGTATAACTATGTTCTAAAGTATTTCTTGGTCTTAAAATAGAATTGTGTGGCTCTGAAGAGCACACATGGTTATCTCTTTTGGCAGGGATATATCTCTATCTTTAGGCAGGCATTGGTTCGTTCTCGCAAACACGGCAATAAAAGTATCACAATGTTGTGTGATCAGCTGGCTGATATAAATGAAAATACTAATTTTTGTTGAGATTTACAAGCTCGCAGCTGTCTACCTATATTCTAAAATATCCCTTATTTTTTGTGTGCCTCTTAAGAGCTTTCTTTCTTTATCAGCTGGCCATTATAGAGGGAAAATCTGATTCCTGCTAAAATGTATGGCTTAGTAATAAATGTATTTTCTGAATAAAAACGGGGCAGATTAGAATTTGTAGGCTATAACTTGCATCTCTCACAGCCTTTGTGCAAAAATCCACATGTAAATTTACTAGGGGTGGACCCAGACTTTTAATTAAATCCTGAAGTTTCCAGTAATTGTATTATTCGATTTGGCCTATAACGAGATCATTTGTGCCATTATAGCATGTGAATAAATAAATAAACACACACGCCAGGACAGGCTCTGCCACACCGACACCCAACACACACACACCAGCGACAGGGCTCTGCACACGACATTCCCACACACACACACCAGGCAGGCTCTTCACACTAAAGCTAAAAAATTATTTTCTACATGCTTTGTCATTAACTGCCCCTTTTGTATTTTATTGTTTGTTATTGATGCCCCCACTTGCCATGTGTATTTACCCCCCAGACACACACACCCCTGTTTATACTTGATTTTGTTAATGCCAATCACCCAGCCACCCCCCCCTGAATATGGGTCCGCTTTCCTATAAGCCCCATTTTTTGTTGCTACGAGGCACACCTTCTGTGAGCCCGCCCCCTTGAACCTCACATGTTCCAAGCGGCCACCTGGCCGCGACGTTCAAAGCGTGCAGCTTTAAGACCGCTTAATGACATTAAAGCAGCCAGTGGAGGAGGTCTTACAGCCGCACAACAGGCGGCCGCATTGAATGTGGTCTTCACTGTTTTTCTGTGTCAATCCCTGTCCCGTGCTGTTTAGAGGAGACCCCTTTCTGGTTCCTTTGCTGTTGACGTTGTTTGAAAATATAGTAAAGAAAATATTATATTTAATAATTTTTTATAATATATGTAATAATATATTATAATATAAAGAAGGTGATCAATCACAGTCTCTGTGTGGTGTGGGTTTGTCCTTTTTGTTTGAAAATATAAATCTAAGAGGTTGTACAAGATAGGTTTGTAGGTGCTTTGGAAGCTAGGTTGGGGCAAGAAACTTTTTTAGTTTTGCTCCAATTTTATTTGCTTTTGTGCATCATTTGATGATTGCTGTGCTTTATGGTTTTTAACTGTTTTGCGTATTCATGAACATCAGGGTTGTTATTATGATTATTGTTAGAACAGTTTTAAAAGTTATTAAACAATGCACAGCCTGCCTTTAAATAAAGAACATGCCAGCAGTGTTATCAGCCTTCTGGTTGAAGTCATTTCCTGGCTGCGTTTCCTGTAGAACAGCAAAATGTTTACCAGCCTGAGTCAACGTGACGTGCGAAGGGTGTACTGTAGATATCATGATGGTAAAACGGGCAGAAATGGGGGCAATTTTCACCTACTTTAAAGGGTGCAGCCTCCTAAAGGCTTCACCACCACTTTTCCACCAGCCATCTAATAAAAAAAAATTCCATAACTTTAAAAATATCACCTTTAATCTTAAATACTATATTGTGTTATTCATCTCACCGTAAAGTTATTATTTTGTGATGTTTGGTTTTTTTTAATTCTTTTTTCGAATTAGCCATTTGAAAATATGCCATACCAAAACAGCAGCAGTAGGCGGTTGCGGTAGAAGTAGGATAGCTTTGAATATGGTTTTAATACTTGCTTGGTGTCTGGCCCAGCGTTATATGTGAAATTTTGTGTGGAGGCAGTGAATTTAAATGTATGGCAGCTTTAGTGGATGGATTTGTGACCTGTTTGTTCATCAGGTTTTTACGTATGTATTTTTTCCCCCTCTCTCTCTCTGAACCTTTTATCGGATTTACCTCATAATATGATATGAATACCTGACTCTTTAAATCAATGTCCTGCCTTTGACATACTATGGTCACCACACCTCATTGCGATACAATTGGTCAGGGAGGGATAAAGCTTATACAGAATCCTATGTAATCAATGCATTTTGTTCACCACCACACAATGTTTTACAATTTTGCATGTCACTAATATTTCCTTTATCACTATATCATTTATTCAGTCAAGGAGTTCTGCAGGGTCATGTTTGACTATGTTCCAACCATGCAAGATGAGCTGGGCCTGAAGAAGGGGGACGTAATATCAATCATTAGCAAGGTATGGGATGATTTTAGCTTAATACCAATATAAAGTAATTAACATGTAAAAACTAACACATTATTTGAACAGTATACCAAGAAATGCAACCTGTGGATCTTGCAAACCTTTTAAACTGCCTTGGGCTAGGCTTGGGCCTCTCACCAGGGTGGTTTTGCTGGGGGCTCCCTCCTCTATTATGTTTTGTATTGCTTTGCTTGCAGGATACAGAAGATGAAGGTTGGTGGAGAGGAGAACTGAATGGAAAAACTGGGTTTTTCCCAGACAACTTTGTCATGTTACTGCCTCCTACCTCAGAGTTTGTAAGTATTTCAAGGGCAAGTTCCATTAAAAAAAATATATTTGTCATTTAGCCTTAAATACATTACTGAATACAGCAATGTAGTTAAACGTTGAAAAAGTGTGTCTTTTATTTCATTTTGTTTTAATAAACCTTTTGATATTTTGGGTGACTTTCCCTGCTCAAATGTCACACTGTGCTGATTCTTTATGACAGAGATAATGAATTATTGCTTATTGTTTTCCTCCATAAACTTTCATTAGTCCAACTGGGTGATTAAGACTGAGCCATTATGTTGTTCACCAAGGGTAGTATGAGAAGAGTCAGTGTATTTGTCTAGTATAGTGGGCTAAGATAATACAGCTAGAACATATACACGTGACAAAAATACAGCTGTCACAAAATATTGTATTGTCTAACTGTAAAAACAGTTGACAGCCCAATTGCTCAAGGGATTAACCCATTGTGTTCACCCAAGCGCTTGTCAACACTAGTCAAGTGTAGGGTGCAAATAGAACTCAGTTTGCTGGGAACAGCACATATATTTATACACAAACATAATTAGGTCAGAATTATAATCTCATCAACTACCAAACAGCCCGACGCCTCCATACAGTTCTATGGCCAGCAATGCCCACCCAACAAAGAGGCACTATTTCGGGGGGATCCCGACAGAGCTGTGTCAATCCCTGGGGTACCGATGGAGATGATAAGCCCAAGGATGTTATGTTCCAAAAAGGGACTTGATCCGTCGTTGGCACCCTGAGCGACAGCGCTGGGAACGTCCCTGGGAATAGTCCACACAATACCTGTGCCAGAGTTCCAGAGCCGCAGCTGGGTAAACCCCAGTTCTAAGGATAATAAAACCAGTTTTCCCAAATGAGCTCCCTCTCCATAACCACCTCCGATTGCGGCCCACCACAAGCCCAATATAGCCCCAAAATAGTGACGTAGTAAGGCAATAGACTTCGGTTAGGTCCTGTCAGGTGCATGGTGCGTTTCCGGCCATTAAGATCCCCCATAACCAGCTACTCCATGGAGTCTGTTTATGGCAGACTAGACTGGGTTTTCATGTCACCCGTACCCCCCCACACTGAGCACAGGGTGATTTAGACATAAGAGGGGACTGGGCAGGCAAACAAGGAGTCTTCCATAAATCCGTCATGGCCCTTCTCCCAAACTTAAACCTACCCCATGTTTCCTCAGGGGGTTACAGTGACAACAAGTATGCTTCCACTTCTTTTTAGTGCTACAATAACTGTGGACAGAAAAGGCAATTATGTTGTGGGTAGGTAGTGGGTGTGACTGCAAACCACTGCACTCACTAAATGCCTGTTTTTGATTTTTTTTTCTCTCACAGAAAACCAGCAAGCCTCCAACACGGACCTTAACTTTGAAAAGATTGCGTGAGTTTTTCATTTTAAAAGCATGATTTCCCAAATCATGCTCCAAAAATAATGTTGCGGTTTCATTAAACTGTACCTTGAATTTTAGAAGCACTTGTACACTAACCAATGAAACCAATGTTATATCTAATCCACAGTTAACTTTTATGTATACGTGTCCATTAATAATGGAAGTGATTTTAACATTAAAGATATATATCACTATATATATATATATACATGTGTGTATATATATATGTATTAATATATTACTATTATTATTATTATTTTAGTTATACATCAGATGTATCTTTTCCAGCCCTGACATCCACCAAAGGCACAGTCAGGACATTTAATGCAAAATTCTACTACCTTTCCCATGAGCGTTCAGTCATGATTGCTTTGGAATCCATCTATTAGACCGTTCAGAAAGTTATTGACTCTACTTGCATTGTTTCACAAACTATGCATGTGTATCCAGTGTTAAATGGTAGTTGCAACTATGTAGTTTCTCTGTAAAGCCATTATTACAAATATCTTGTCACAATTTGATATCAAGATAGCTTGACATACAGCACCACAAAAAATAACAGGCGTATTATTTATAACACTAATGTTAAAACTAGTTGTATATAGATTATGATTGGGGATAATCTGCAATGTCACAAGTTCCCCATGAATTCTCATAAAACTGACAATGTTGGATTCCCCCTAGGTATGCCAGTGGAGTTTATAACCCAATATTTGTATTGTGGCAAAACCCCTTAGCTGGGGTAAAGAAGTCACTTTAAGGTATCTACGCATGCTCCTCTAGAGCAATAAGGCTTGAGAACTTTGATTTTCTGGTAAAATGGGTGCACATGAAAAACCCCAATAGAAAAATTATTAAACAAAAGCCTAGCTCCCAACTGAAGCCTTGTCTGGTTTATACTTCGCTGGCCCAGGCTGGCCAGTATGAATGTCTTTTATCGTAATCTTCCCTGCCAGACCCAGCTAAGCAAGGCCCTGGAAAACCTTCCCTAGATAGCATTCGGCCTGGTCCAAGGCAGGTAATGAATGCCACACTTGAGGAACTCCTCCCCATCAGCAGTCTCTCTGTTTGTGAGGCTCTAGGTAGTATACGTGTCCATGGCCTGCACCTTTTGCAAGCAAATCATCTCCCTGGTGCTTACAGTGTCACGGTATATACTATAATGTTTCAAAATATAAAACATTGGATATATACTAAATATCAATATCAGCGCTATGGAATTTGATGGCGCTATATAAAACAATTAATAATAATAATAATCAATCCAGTTACTACAGAACTTGCACATCTATAATGACAACACTGCACACCCAAATAAAAAACATACATCAAGTGATCATACTCATGTATCTGTAAATATTACGTATATGATCCGGTGCAATAAATGTGAAGTACAATGATAATTGGAGAAATTGAACCTAAAGATGAACCTACGTAGACACTCCATCTACAGACATAATGAAAATAACGACACCCTGGTTGGCTACCACTTCACCTAAAGGGACCACTCCATTGAAGACCTCAAAACAAAAGTACTGGGACCTTCAAAAAACACGCAAGACAGAAATAAAGATGATTACATGTTTCATCGCTAAGGACACTGGATTAAACATGGGCATTTGATTCACATTAACAGAATTTCATATGACAATTCCTTGATTTTATTCTAGTTTATGCATTCTCCTCACTTAACAGGCCTCCCAAATGTAAGCATTGAACAAAATTAATAATAAATAAACATAGCCATGCCTGTTTGCTGTAAATGAATGTCTTGGGCCGAATGACACTTTCTGAAGTTCCAGAACCAGACGTTCCGGAAACAAATGAAGCAGTAATTCCAAAACCATGATTCATTGCTCTTTGGGGAGAAAAAAAACCCAAAGGGATTTTCATATTCATATAGCATTCTGAAGATATTTGGACGAGATTCTTGTCACCTTGGCTTTTTTTAAACTATGTGCATGTGCAGCATTTTACCAGCCACACAGGAAGAGCGTTGTTTGATGTAGTGATTCTGGTAGAACATTGAAATGTTACCGAACTGTAAGCTTCGGGCAAGTCTCTTCATTATGAAACTCCCTCCTTTGTCAGCAGGAAATTAACAGCCCTTGATAAAGTAACTTTTCATCTTTGCATACGCATCAGGTAAAATACTTATCATGTTTGGTGCTCAGAAGATAATCTAATTTTACAAAGATTCCAAAATAAGAAACCTTTTCATCTTTTTCTTCATAGCAAAAATGGATATATCTACAACGGACAAGAAAGTTCTTGTTAACAGACCAGACTCGTCTTCCTCTTCAAATCAAAAAGGTAATAAAGACAATGTGCACTGTATTGGACGAAAAACGTAATTAGTTGCTTGTTTGCTCTATTAGTATATTAAGCTCAGATTTTCACAAAATCCGGGTAAAAATGTTGGTGTTTTTCTGGTACCAAGCGTACATGCAAGACAAGTGTTTTGTTTCAAAAGTGCTTCTGGTAGAAAGATGGAAAGTGGCTTTGCCACCATGTGAGTGACATGTTCCTCAAAAAACGTTTCCATCTTTTTCTTCACAGACAAAGTAGATACCTCTGCAACTGACAAAAAACGTCCAGACGACAAAAGGCCGGAATCCCCTTCCTCTTTGGCTC